>BLKR01015885.1:0-46095 GCA_011170035.1 Teleogryllus occipitalis
TTGATGGGGGCGTTCTACTTGAGATCTATTAATGCAGGTACGAAGGTCTAATATTTCAGAGGATTCAGGACAACACAAAAGTTTTATCTTCTCCCAATTATTGAATCCAAAATACATTGCCTCATTATCATATTCCGCATTGAATCTTGATAAAGAAAGGAACTGGAAAATTAAATGTTTTTCCACTGTATCATTTCTAGGGATGTAATAGAATAATTAGTAAAAACCAATAAAGTATTTATAAACTCTAATTTTTCACTTACTCTTATTAGTTTTTTTACATGAATTTATATTGTGTAAATATATATATAAGTGGCTTCTCAACGTGTGATTCTTGATATTTGCAGAAAACGACGATGCTGACTGGGTGGATATGGAGGAGGAGTAAGACACATAACTACTACTATTACTACTACTACGATGACGGAACGACGGAGGACCAGGCGGAGGTGATGACGACGAAGGAGGCATGGACCTTTACGAAGATGATGAAGACGACGGGGGCGTGAAATAATCACGGGCATGTTGAAGCAGAAGCTTAGGATGGTCGAGGCGAGTCCAAAAAGTGATTGAAGCATATCTTCGCGGGCAGGACGAATGCACAAGGTGGTGAAAACAAAAATCGACAGGAAAGAATAAAAAGACGAACAAAGTAAAAATAAATGCAGAATTTTTCACAACACGCAATCCTTGATCGAGTCGAAATATATGGTGGCAAATTCAGAAATGTATTTGTAAAGATTCTTATGTAATCATACAAAATAATTAAACTTTTCAAATTAAAAAAAGAATCAATTGAAAACAAATGATACTTCACCAGCACACGGTAAATCGCATTATTTGTAATTTTTGCAATTTTCGAAAATTTAGACGAAACGATAAACATTGAATCTGCGCCATTTTTATGTCCTTTGCTTTCATTCGAGGAAAAAAGATACAGATGGCACTGCTCTAATTTTCACTGTTTCCTCTGAATTTTCGTTTGATTGTTTCATTATTTCGTATTCCTGACCGTGTCCACTGCTAAGGTCATTAGCCCCATTAGTGTAGCGCATGTTTTCATCACGAGAATGGCGGTGAACTTCTTCTCTGGATGCTGAGATGCGGCACCGACTTACATGTTTGCTTGCCGGGTTTTTCCCATTCAGGAATCTCTCACCAGCGGGGCGTCCAGGCAAGTCAAACTCAAATCTCCTAGCATGGGTGGGTGTCTTGGCATGGGTTGTAGAGTAGTGCGTGATGTTTTCGTGTAAGTAAGGGATGAGGCCCTACAAGAAAGATGATGGAAAGATAGTGCGCGGTCTGTTTCTTAGGGCACAGCACCGGTATTCGCCTTATGTTGATCGGAGACAGCATAAAACGGATAACAGCAGCCGGCTCTTAGAATTCTTAATGAGACCGCGGCTGAATCCGTCCTAGTTATCTAGGTAGTCTAACGACATGTTTGGAAGTGTGGTGCATAAAAATGTTGGTTAATAAGGGGTTAAATTAATAGGACAAGAAAGAAGAAGGTATTGTCGCACTCGGTCCGTGGCTTGTTTGTTCGGGCAGTGTTCCGGTATAATCCTAGAGTCGATTGGAGAAACTGCGAATCGCTACCGATCCTAGCAGCTAGCACCCAGATCTATTCTCGAGATAAGCTGACTTCGACCCAGGTATCTAACGAGTGTCGATAACCCTGACAGCATCGGACTCAATTTTGGACACTATCGTGTCAGCTAGGCCGAATTCTTCTGCTGTCAGGAGGAGAATTACATCGGCCGGAGCTCTGATCTGTACTTTTCCGTGGATTCTCCTATCAACACCAGTCGAATGCCAGAGCGGTACTCTAACAAACGGGCGACGAATCGCGTGCGATCTTTCCTTCCTCTTCCTTGACTTAATAATTGAACCCTGTATCAACACACTTACATGCACGAGACTCACACACATGTCGGAAGACTAGCTATTCCCATCCATTTCTTACACTCACACGCAATACAATACCACACATATCGGGAGACATTCAGAGATTAGAGCTTGTGTCGACTGGGGCGATGTATGATAATGGGAGATACCTGGTAGTGGGAAATCCCCGCAATTCGACGTAGATCGGTGCTGGATCTCTCCAGCCAGCGGGGCAAAATCACTGGCTCCTTTCGCGAAAGAAACATGCACTACACTTGCGGGACTATAGACCTTAGCAACTAGCGCACTCAGAATCACTAGTTAATCCATCACTCAATCGGGACTCAAACCCCAGGCCTCCCGGTCAGAGGCACTGCAGTGGCATCAGTGCCTCCTAAGGGGGTCGGAGTATTCGCAAACAATGTGATGACCAGCAACGAACCCAGCGTAGAGTTCGCGCGCAGAATCTGTGCACTTCGCTGACGCCGCTGAGGAGGAAGACGACTACAGTAACTGCCGTCTCAAAAACATTGGCAGTCTTGCTTTTCGACAGGCAGCTTCGGCACAAAAAATTATTTTTATTATTTTCTATAAGAGAGCTCACAAGGAAACCGATTAAAGAAATCACTAACTCAGTCAAAAGGAATTTCAGGATGATTACAATCCTTAGGTCGCAAAAGGCTACCCGATGTTTACTGAACCGCGATAGTATGCGTAAATGCCTTTTCTACACATGAGCAGTGGCTGTTCCCTCGTGTCTCTCGCATTGTAGCGGTTGTCGGGTGCATAGTAGGAAAAAGTCTCTCCCTCTGTCTGTCTCTGTGATCATGCGTTCAGACTATTTTTACTTTCACGTATGCGTACGTATATGCGGAGTAATATGCGACAGAATGTACTATACTATATGTTATGTTTATGTAGTGGTGCTTATGACCTTAAAATATGTCATTTTCTCTATAAATTGTTCTTGATAAAATTTGAAGCATGTTAGGAATGAAAAGATATATTTTTGTGCAAAAATAATATAATCCAACCTACTTCACGAGAGAAATAATTGAATTAAATAGTCACCTTAGTGAATTATGTCTTGTTGTATTTCTTCTGACTCGTTAAAAATATGTTATCCTGAAATATCCTCCATTTGCACAAGAATTTTATCATCTATAGAAAAAAACGCAATCTGCGACAAGCGTTCTTTCGAATAAATGAACGCTCACAAATAAATAGTTTCTATGAAACTATGAAACGTTTTGTAGATAAGTGTCTAATTTAAGGAAATATGCAAAATATGCGCCTAAATTACACGTATATGCACCAACAGGAAAAATTGGTCAAATATGCACTAAGGTATTAATCTGTACAGCATCATATTCTAATCAAATGTCAAGAAATTTCACTTAGCTGAAGCAACGGACAAAAATATGCAAAATCATAGAAATCCGCTCCCTATTTATAATTATTATTTCAATCCAAACATTTTAAAATCGTAAATAACTATATTAAAAAAACAATGTTTGTAACGAGTAAATCAGTTAAAAATTGCTTTCCCGTATTTATAAACTAAAAAATGTTAAACATTTTACTAGATTCCCTATTGTATTTTTTATCACCTGAGACTGCAACGGAGGTTAGGCCTCTAGACAGCGGTCTAGTTTGCCTAGACCTAAGTCCGCTCTTGGACTCAGAGGCAACGAGCTCCAAGAGCTTCACGCGTGGCACAATCACAGTCTCAATTCATTTCAATTCAATTCAATTCATTTCAATTCAATTCGATGCGGTGAGGAGCAAGCCATTGGACCTGCTCTTCCGCCCTTTCCGGTTTCCACCCAAAAAAATTTCGCTCTGCTTCTTTCGTCATCAATAGCGAAAGAAGATAACACTCAGACGAAACAGGCGATTAAAATTTAGCTCAGAGGTTTCTTTTAGGCTTGAGGATCTTTTACAGCAAGGTCAGTCGGCTTCCATTCTGAAGGAAGGCTTACGAAGGATTTTTTCACCCTTAAAAATTAACGGATTTGGTCTGAACCCGCGAACTTGGGTACAACAGTCCGGTACGCCATCGAAGCTATAGAAATGGCAATCGAAGCTATAGAAATGGCAATATCTTCTTCCTATGGGACTGCGGCCGAATACCCCTGTGTCTTGGTCTGCCTGGGAACCCATAATACTGCTGAAGTCTTTCTAGATTATGTGGATGAACCATGTGGGACTGGTAGTCCTGCCCTTGGCCCTGCTCTTGCGATGGGGAAGGGGAAAGGAAGGATCACGCTCGGTTCGTGGCTTGATGTTTGAGGAACTGTTCTGCTATCCATCTGGAACAGGCAGAGGGAAATCACAGAAACGACTGCATCCGGCCTCTGGCAGTGACATTATCCGATTTAGCTCTAAACGGATGAAGCTTCGTAGACTGAGATGTTCTAAATTCTAATGTGGTGCACCGCCAAGACTCGAAACTAGGACTGCGACGAGTAGCAACACTGTTGCCCCTGCAACATCGTTGAACGGGATAGAGACGGAATTTAAACGGTGTACCGCTCTACCGAATTATCTACGCTAGATTGATAGGTCAAATTCAACTACTATATGGAAGATAATTCTACCGGCTGCCCTGGTAGATGGTTTTCCGGGGTTTCTACCATCAATACCAGGCGGAGACGGAAGTAAGACCCTAACAAAAAAGCCACAGACCGAGTGTAATCTTTTCTTCTTTATCATTGTCCCTCCTCACACTCACACATGCTCTTACTCTTCCATGCATTGCCCCTTTGCACAAGACGGGTGCTTAGAGCTTATTTCGACTAGGACGGTTCCTACAGAGGGAGAAATCCCGCAAGCCATCATTAAGGTCTGCGCCGGATCTTCCAACGGAGAAGCAACACCGTCACCTCCCATGATATAATACGCACTATATTTACGAGTCTAATGGCCTAAGTAGTTGAAGCTCCGGAAACATCAGTCAATCAGTCACTCGAAACTAGAACTTCCCAGTCCAACTACAAAGTTTCGGTTTCGCACTGGCAACTACACAGGATTTCTAGTTGATCACAAGTTCGTATTAATGCCAGCTTATTAGTCTCGTGAACTAGGTGCCGGTCCCGTGAAAAAAGTACGTTGCGCGGGCGCTCGGCCTTGCCAAGCGAAGCCCCGTCCGCCCTTATTGAGCGCAGCCTCTCCTGGCGGAGACTTCCCGCAAGTACAAGAGGCGGCCACGGCGGAGGCCGCGAACTGCAGCGGCGCAAGTTACAAGGGCCTCTCGGCCGCCCCTCCCCCAAAAGACTCTTCATCCAAGTTGCGCCTCTGGTGGGCAAAAACGGGATCTATGCGGGTCAAAGAAGGAATCCATTTCGAGATTTTAGAAATGCATAAAAATACCCTTCAAAATGTATCGGTAGTGATCTAGGACAAGAAACTGGCGGGGAAGAGATTCTGGAGCTCAAGAATTTGTACTTCCCCCCCACACTTCACATACAGATTTTCACTGTTCTTTGACGAAATAAATCAAATAAAATTAAATTAAAGTCAACTGAGCTGAGGATTTCCTCCGAACACAAGTTTACACTGGTTTCCTCCGTACGTAATTATTAAATAAATTTACAATAGTCGTAGACAAGCTGACGAATAAACAATATATACTTAATCGTTCACAGAAATACAGAACCCGTTCAAACTCGAACTGCGGCTGGCACATCTTTAATAGGCTTATTAAGCTTATTAATTAAGAAGTGAAATAATTTCAATCTAAAAATGATTTAAATTTAAATTGAGGTTCATAATTTACTCACGGTTATTTTCTTCAGAGTAAATCAGGAAGAACTTGTATTCTTTTTTTGAAATTATGTTTCTTTGCTGATCCTTTCTAGTAGTAATACTGTATTTTTGAGATAGAATTCAATTCGAATACTGTAAACTCTGGGTAATGAGGTGAAAGTTTTAGAAGAAGAGTTATAAATACCAGTGTTTCCGTTACTTCTAATCACTTGTAATCTCATAATTGGTAGCCAGAATTTTTATAGATTCTACAGAAAGAAACAACAACATTTAGATTCTAACGAAATCCAAATGATCAGTTATCAGATAATCCAAAACTGTCACCAATAGGAGATGAAACGAAAAGGAGTCTTCGCTAAACGAGTAATAGCTTCGTAGCTAGATAGAACTTCTGATAGTTTTACAATGACGATTACGAAGCGTGACGTATGTACCTGCGTTTAACTTTGAAGAGCAAGGGCAAAATGCATCGAGAAAGGGAAAGAAGTTCATTAATTTCTATTTTATTAAGTTATTCCTGGAGTTCTTTCAAAAGAGTTTCCTATATTTTAAAAACTGCATTTGAAGGTACAAAGACAATTCAAATCTGAATGTAATATATGATGTATTTACTATATCTTCGAAAATTGTGGGAGTGTATACAGTATAAATGTAGTTATATCGACTGGGAAAATTGAGTGCATGGCAATCGGATAGGTAATCAAAGAAAGTTCAAAGGAAATAATATTGTTACCCATAGCTAAAAACGTCATATCAGTCATTCTTGAAGGTTTGCGTTATTAATTGCCACTATGACATTTTTTATCTGTATTTGAATGACAATTTAATACCATTTGATAAAAAAAGGATGTTATTTTTCTTTTTGCTTTGTTTCCTTTGATTTCCCTCAGACTGAAACAACTACTAAGAGATGTCATTTTCATATATATTTCACATGAGTAAAAATGTGCTATTGAATATCTGAAAATGTTTTTGCATCATGATTTCACATCAAAGGATAAGTTAATTAGTATGAAATTTGTCAATTTAATTTAAATTATTTTTGTGTTGTGTGACTTTTTGATTGTGCCAAAAAATCAAACAACAAAACAGCGATTATGATACAATGTACTGTTTTTTACTTTGTATTTTAGACAAATTCGGGGTCTTTGAAGTCAAACATATCTGAACAAAATTATTGAGTGTGTTCAATTTGACTCTACAGAGATTTTTCGTAAAAGCACCTGCGATTTCAATACAAATGAGTTACCCTTTAGGATAGGCATAAAAGTATGCATTGGAATGTTTTAATATATTATTCAATAAGGTAATATTTTATTTACATGGTAACTCGTTTGTTATAATAACATCTTTCAAAGGTTATCGAGTTGAAAGAGAGAGCGAGAAAGAGAGAAAGAAAGAGTAAGAAAGAGAAAGAGAAAAAGAGAGAGAAAAAGACAGACAGAGAAAGAGAGGTAGAAAGAGAAAGAGAGAAAAAAGAGAGAAAGAAAGAAAGAGAGAGAGAGAGAGAAAGTGGGAGGGTACCGTAGGTAAGCAACGGTAAAAAAAACTAGTGGTGCTATAACAGTATGTACTTTCTCGCTTTTAGTAAAGGTTTGGTAATAATATTCATATCACAATTTCTCTCCGAGTAAACTTATCGCAGTCATTTGAAATCGTAGGACATTTGGTGCGAAAATTAAATATTTTCAAGCAATAAATTTTTTTTTTGAAAACTTTAAATGAAAATATGTTTCTGGCATTGAATTCATTGTATAAGTTTTGCAGTGTATTCACGAACATATCCGATGAGTGTTTTGCCTTACAATATTCTGCGTAATCAGTATGCGAGAAAGTAAAATAATTAGAACTTAATACGTAAGACGATAATGGTAGCGTTGGCAAACAAATGCAAATAGAAAAATATATAATAGCAATTATTAAACACTATGGTACTGTAATATTCTACAAGTAAATAAAAGTATTAGTGTATAATTCCGCGAACGAAAGGCAACCATTATCGCCTTCTGTTTTCAGTGCGGCGTTACAACAATCGGCTACAACCAACAATGACCGCTCATCTATTCGTTTTCGCATTTAACACAATTAAAGAACGCAATTTAAAATGAAATAACCTAAATGTATTATTATTATTATTATTATTATTATTATTATTATTATTATTATTATTATTATTATTATTATTATTATTATATTATTATTATTATTATTATTATTATTATTATTATTATTGTTGTTGTTGTTATTGTTATTATAAGCCTAGTTTAATCCTAACCGACTTATCACTTTTAGCATTTCCTAACACTTTCGTTACACTGGCGATTAACTCAGCTGGACGGGGCTATCTTTTTATCAATATTAGTTCTCGATGTTTCTATCACTCTGTACCTCTTAGTTCGTCCTTACCATTTTGATTTAGTCTCTGCACTTTTCTGATCTATAGTCTTACGTGTAGATTCTATCCCCATTTATTTCAGGCTTCACTTGACCGCGTGTTACTAAGTTCTTACTTGAAAGTAACACCTTTTTTTGGTTGTTGCCTTACTGGATCATGTCTTCAATTTTAGGGGTCGTTTACAGTAATGACATGGACCCTCCGCGATTCGAGGTATCTCCAAGTGTGTCTGTCGCGAGCTGCATGTGTCCAGGTGTTGCCTGCTTCTTTCTCGAATTCATCTGCCCATCTCTGTCTTTGTCTGCCTAGATTCCTCCATCCCGTTCTTAGATACCATATTGAAGCGGCGTATGCCCATTTATCTTGGCTACGTCGGACTACGTGTCCTGCCCAGCCTCATTTTTGTAATTCTGCTTATAGGACGACATCTTTTATTTTTGTTATGTCCCTCATGATGCAACATTTTACTTTATCACTAAGTGTGATATTTAGAATCTTGCGTGGTGGAAATACATGGATGAGTTCCTCGGCGCACCGATTTTTGCTCGTTGTGCGCATCACCAGTTTGCGTCACGAACCGCGTGACCATAGCACGGGCACTTCGTTTGAAAAGCCAGTCTAGACGCTGGCCGCCATGTTTCATGGAGAGCGAATATTGTTGAGAAACCTTTTGAAAGTGGTACAAAATGACAATTTTCAACGGTAATCAATCAAAAATAACGCGATGAAGGTGTGCAAGATGCACTTATTTAAAAGAAATGCTTCATAAATCTGTTTCAATGCCTTATGTATGTATATATATATATATATATATATATATATATATATATATATATATATATATATATATATACATACTAGCTGAAGTACCCGGCGTTGCTCGGGTATTTATTACAATAAATTATTTTACATGAAGAGGAATTCAATCTGTTCATGCCCTGCGGCGGGACCTACCTCTATCTCTTCCATTGAATCCCTTGCCCTACTCCCTGCCAAGCTCTGCCCGGCCACGCCACGATAGCTGTCTTCTCTTGACGCCCATTTGAAAATTTCCTTATTACCTTGCTCACTTTTCCACAAATAATTACCTATTTCTTATTTGAAGTTCCAGCTTCTAAATATTCACTTAATAACTAAAAGCAATTAACAAATCTAAACTACAAAATAAAATACTTGTAAACTCACATATATAATTTTTGTGGAGTTTTATATAATATTTCAACACTATCAATAAATTGTCACGTAAAACTTATCCTATTTTTATATTTTGTCTTCTATTGTATTGTAACGTCACCACATGGCGGCCAGGGCTTCGAACATCTTTAGAAAGTGTCGAAGATGGCGAGCAGAGGGGAGGACGTCCGGTCGGCTGGCACAAAGACTGTTAGTAGCTTTTGTCAACTGAAAAGGGAGCCATTAACACTCCGGGACGCAAGTCGGCCGGGCAAAGAGTTCTGACCCCCCGTCGGCGGTCAGGGGAGGCTGGCTGGCCATATGGTCCCAGAGCCACCCGCATGTGCAGAGAAGCTAGGGGGTGGGGGGGACATGACCGCCAGAAGCTAGCTGGCCGGAAAGAGGAGTTCGTTGAGAGATCGCCTCGCGTGCGGACGCAACTGCGGCCCGTTGGCAGAAGTGCATTCCTTGGACACTGCGAGTGCGTAGCACCGGGTGTCAGGACACCGGCGCGGTAAAGCGTCTGGGTGGAGAATGCACTAGCCGGGAGATGGGAGCAGTGTGCGTGGAGTCGCGGAGGTAGATTGCGAACGGAACCCCAGAGCTGTAAATACTGTATAAAATTCTGTAAATAAATATTGTAACTAGAGCTCGTGTCTGTGTAGTCATTTCGCTACCACGACGCCACAGTATTCATAAAGGAAGCTTTGAAATTGATCTGTCAACTCGTGACCTTGAAGGAACTTATTGTTTTAAGCTGAGTATAACATGCAGAAGTTCATGCACGGGTACGGTAGTTGGTAGATCCGGAGTAATAGTTAAAGATGTCATAACGTAATTGATGAATCTTAATCATGAAATAAATGAAAACACTTTCATATATTCTGAAACATAATTACCAGCTTTTATAATTCTGATGACGACAAAAATGTATATATTTAATGTCCTATGTGCTAGTAACATGTAGTATAAAACTTATTTGTTCAGGTAAATCAATTCATCATGCGACTGATATATTAGAAAAATAATTATCCACCAACATTACATTACGTGTAAATAATAAATTGACAATGCACAGAGCCACATAACAAAACAATATTAGCATCATTATTTTATCTCAAGTGATAGAGATTATGGATCCTAAAATATGAATAATAGAAACCAAGGACTCCCAAATATTATTTGCTTAGACAAAAGTATTTTTAGACAAATTAATTTTTGCTTATTTTTGTTTTGAAAAATATGAATGAACTCATTCATTGGGATCAATTTATATGCAAAAGAACTTTACAGATTAGTCTTAATTTGTAAATGATCATTCCTAAATTACATACCACTGCACAGAAATCCATCACATATTGAAGAAAAATTTTTACTGGGTTCATAAAAACATAAATTACTTTCCATTTTTCCAATTGGTAGAGGAGAGCTGAATAACAGAAACAAAGAAGTCCCAGATTTTTTTATTTGCTTTGACAAAATATTTTTAGATAAATTAATTTTTTACAATTATTTATTGAAAAATATATATGAATTCATTCATTAGGAGCAAGTGACATTCAAAACAACTGCACAGATTAGTCTTAATATTGTAATGATCATTGCTTAATTATCAACCACTGCACTAAACTTCTTCACATACAGAAGAAAAACGTACAACTGCAATTAATATGACAAACAACTGTACAGATTAATCTTAATATGTAAATGATCATTCCTAAATTACATACCACTGTTCAAATATTAAAGAAAAATATTTACTGGATGGAGTGAAAACATACACTTTTTCCATTTTACTATTTTGAACCTAAGAACTGTGTAAATAATCAAATTGAGAGTCCTAATGAACAGCTGCCCTACTACTTAGAGAATTATTCATATTTCTTCCCTTCATGCAGTATTATTTTCTATGGGGCGAGTGAGTACTTCAGCAAGTCGATCTTCCCTCTGAGTAGCCGATTCAAAGTTACTACTCTTGGCATTTGTAATCTGTTTTGACAATTGTGACACTCGTTCCGTCAAACAATTCGGTTCTCACAAATTTCGGTAAAATAAGACGTTGTTTAGGTTGTAAACGATATCTATATACATTATAATACTATATAAATAAGACGTTGTTTAGGTTGTAAACGATATCTATACATTGTACATTACTGTATATTCTGTACTGTATATTATTGTACTTTTTATTCTCTCAACCTACCCCAATTATTAAACACTTTCAAACTCACAATGATTTCTTACCACTTAGTATATAACACGGACAAAGAGCAATACATGAACATTGACATTATTTACCACTTTAGTTACGGCTTTCTTTCAAATATTCACACAGGGACATTACATAATTTTATTCAAACTCCAATGAATTTCGCAATAATTCTGGACATTGATGAAATCAGTAGTAGATCTCAGACGTCATCCTCTGGTGGCGCGCAGCTAAACTACTGACATTGATGCACTCTTGAATCTATGATGTAAGGCTAGGCGAAAAATGTCCAGAAAAGTAATTATTTTGAAAATATATTACCGTTTATGTTTGTAAATCATAGCCTATAGTACTCCAGACCTTTAAAGGATGCTAGCACAAAAGTTTCATCAGCATTGGTTCAGTAGATTCAGAGATTACCGCGCTGGAAGACAACGCACTTCTGTCTTTATATATATATATATATATATATATATATATATATATATATATATATATATATATATATATATATATATATATAGAGAGAGAGAGAGAGAGAGAGAGAGAGATTACGTTTTAGATTTGAAGCACTTAAAAATACAAGACCACACAAAACTTGGATTCAGATTACATAACGTATTAAAGGAAGTTAATTACTACATATAGGAGCAAGAATTATCAATATTTAGTATCAGAGGCCCACAATACAAGTTTTCCACTGCAGCATTACAACACTTTCTATACTACATAAGTAGAATGCGAGAGAGTAATAATAGAATTCGCCACAAAAGTTCTTCCCTATTTTGTTGCACAAAAAGACTAAAAGAACTGTTTATGGAAACAAAAAAAATGTATTCATGTCTAAGGCGTCGCACTTTTTCCTACTGAAAGATCCGAAGTTATCCACGAGGTTTCACTGAAAATGCACACAGACTGAAAGTAAGGGGAACAAAATGAATATGCATTTAATAACTTCCTGCTCTTTAGGCATCTCTTTCGCGTGCGATGTATATGTATTTACAAAGATCTGTTAAAAATGCATGTGCAGTTGAAGTAAAGAGGGCTCTACCCGTTTGTTATGCAAATTGCCCGTTGTACACTTTTATTAAAAGTTACTAAAAATTCATTGCTGTCAATTTCACAGCACAGCCTTGCACGTCTAAATGAAAGGCCAAGCTCTACATCCTACCAGTTTCCTCTGTTAAGAGAAAGAAAGTAAAAGTTGCCTAGATAAAAAGTGCTCTATTTGATATACTGACACGACAGAAATATTTTCTTTGACGTGATACTAGTTTTACTGAATCCGTTTAAACCAGTGTGAGCGTATGTTCTTCATACGCTCACATAGAAATTAAATGTATGCTTTTCAAAAATGTTGAAATAATAATTATCAAACCATTGAACTGACACTAAAATTTCCGCATTCAATCTATTGAGGGTTTGATTTAAAAAATATTTAATATTACTGCAGATGATTTATTCCAAGTACGATGGTTACACAGAATCGAATTAACTTTGCATCGGTTCATTGGTTTTTAGATTAGTTCTTTAGGTTTCATGTTATATGAATCTTTAATTGTTTCTAATTTCTGCAGAAGATCCTTTTTTTTTTGTCTTTGTGGACGATATCATTCCAGCATTTTGTCCTACAATTCCCCTTCCAATAAAGTTTCTATGATCTTCCGTTTTAGATTCTAACGAATTCGCAGCGAAACATATGCGAAATCACCGTTTTAGGTAAGAAAATAATCAATCTTTTTAAATTAAGATATAAATATATTTAAAAATTAATTCGCTTAAAATTATATATATATATATATATATATATATATATATATATACTATATATATATATATATATATATATATATATATATATAAGCACTTTATTTTTTTACTTTAGGTATTTCTTTAAGGTTTTGACTATCATTATGTCCGTCGTGGAGTCCTTCTCCACTCCTATGAAAACGACAGCTATCATGATCCTCAGATCCTCATTTGTTTGCTGTGACCGCCTCTTCATATTAACCACCGTCGACTATGGCCAGCCGCCTCCGCCGCCCCCTCCGCCCCGCCTCCACCATGCACATGCCGCCGCCCCTGCCAGATGGCCTTGCCACTGCCTCCACCACAGAGATGCCATCACAGAGCTTTCGCCGCCCCTCGTCTCCTGCCACCGATGCCCTTCTCTCACGTTTCAGCAGCCATCTCCCAGCACAGACTCAACTCCACCATCCGGCATGCATCAACCACTCTCATCCTGCTGTGACCCTCGCTGGGCCGCTGCCCACCTCTTAGTCCCCGCCCCCTCTGGCCTCATCTCTCTCAACCCACATATACCGACACAGCCTCAACCCAACACACCCGTCCCACCACCTCCGCCACCGCTCTTCTCTATCGTCCCCGCCGCCGACGCCCTATCCGCCACCCCTCCACCTCTCGCCATCCCATCGTCGTCCCGTCCCCGTCCCCGCTGCTCCTCGTAGTGCCCGTCAACCTCGCCTTACCTCCGGCCTCATCTTCCCTTCTCCACTAGTGGTACCACCGCGGCCGTCCCCATCATTCCCCCTCCCCCTCTACTAGAGGCCGCCAAAGCGCAGCAGCATGGCGCACTGTCCGCCGCGCGTCGAGCGCTCTCCGCAAGACGGAGGCGGAGGCGGTTTTTAATTTCCTCCGCCGCTCGCGACCCCCGGAAGCGCTTCTGCCTCTGTGTTTTGCTTGGCGAACTGCGCGAAAGGCAGGACGGTGCGGGGCGGGGCGGGGAGGGGCGGAGGGCGGTCGCGCCAAAGGACCTCACGCGGGGGCGGGGCGCGTGGGACTGAAGACGTGGCACTCGAGCCGGACAGATCTGAGGGCAGCTACGCGGAGCGGGGAACAACGGTGAGAAGTGGGGGCTCGAGCGGGGAAATTACGCGGGAACTGGAGACGAGGGAGAAGCTGATGGCGGTTTGGCGAGGGGGAGGGGCACATGTGAGGTCGAGTGAGGGAACAAAGAGCGAGTTAGAAAGAGAGGGGAGTGGAAGGAGAGAGAACGTGGGCCAGTAGCACTTCGGACAGAATTTGTTGAGGAAGAGAAAAGGGGGGAGGTGTGAAATGGGGAAGTGAGAAACAGGGGAATATGTGACTCAATTGGCAAATGATAGGGAAACGAGGAGAAAGGTCGAGTTATGGAAATGCGCGAGGCAAGGAGAGGCGAGAGGGATATTGCTGAGACTTGCAGAAGGAGAAATGTATTCGAGCCCCAAATCATGACCGATTCGGATGGCTCAGTGACAGCCCACGTTACCGCTGGATTGTCACTGACACGAGGTGTTCTAAGATTTGAGTTCCAACCGTGGGTAATTTTCGACACTATGTAATTGGGTCGAATTCAGCCACTGTCGTAAGGAGAATTCAGAGCGGCTTTTCTGATAAGAGCGACCCTTTTTCAAGGTTTCTGATAAGAGCCCTTTCTCAAGGTTTCTCCGATCAATATCAACCTATTGCCGGAGCAGTACCATCACAATCGGGCCATGGACTGAGGTCGACCTTACTTTCCTTCTCCTTCTCCTCTCTTCTCTCCTTACACTCACAACTTAAATGCACTACTCTATCTCACATGTAGGTAGAGCAGTCGGAAGTTAAAGATTTTTCCAGAGGGGAGATTCCTGGAGAAGGAAACTCGCAAGTCGTCGTGTGATTTGGCGCCGTATGAACACAGCCACTTCTCTGGACGATACATGTACTAATACACTCACACGACAAATAACCATTGTATTTGACGCGCCCGGAAACATTAATTCATTCATCTCATTAAGAAAATTCCATATTGAGGTTCGGTAGATGAGGTGGAGTGCAGAACGGGAAGAGAACAGGAGAGATTGCTAATGGACGACGCGGAATAAAGAGACGGTAAGAAAAACGGAAGACGCCGCCCTCCGCCGCTGGATGCTGTGCTCTCGGTGGCGAGCGCTATGAGAAACGCCACCGCGAGGGAGACGGGTCGGAGGGCGGGGGCGGGGGCGGGGGCGGGGGGCGAGTCGGAGCGGAGAACGAGTTGAACCGTTGCAACTTTCAATTAGCGGCGCTCGCGAATCGCGGGGCCGAGGGCCTTTGGAACGCGCGCCCGCGGGCGGTCGAGGGCGGGGCGCGGGCGAGGACGAGCGCGAGGACGGGGAGCGAGTGGCCGCGTATTTTACACAGCGCAGCGCCAGAGGAGACGGGGGCGGCGGCGGTCGACCCTGCGTTGACATTGCGCTTCATGACCGAAGAGAAACTTCTTCTCCGCCGTCCAATCTACCGACTGTTCTTCTGAGTTTGCCCTTCAGTCATATTATGAAAAGAAGCTCGTCTTTTTATTATTAGTAATTTAATTAATGGTAATGTAATTGATGGTTAAAATTTATGGTTGCAAAATTGGAGAAAATGTTTTAATAAAATTTAACGTAAGGGATGTCATTGATTTATTCGATTTTGTATATTTAAATAAATTCGGTGCTTACTATATAAATAATATGAATTTCTTTTCTATTTGATGAGCGTATGTAATTTGTTATTTAAATATGTTTATGTCGTATTTTTGAGAAGTTACAAGTAAAACTCTATATTACATCTTTGGAAGTAGTTTGTAGTTGGATGGCTTAGAATTTAAATTGATTGTAGAAGTGACTACATTAATGTGATTTTGCTTTCGACTTTCACAATAATCGTTTTAGCGATATAATGTCAATGATGAAAATAGAGAAATTTAAAATAAATTGTGTTACATATGGGAAGACAACAATGACAATTATTTAACCATGGCGTCTTTGAAGTACCAGAAAATTACATTATTTGATAAAATATTAGAGTTTCCATATGACCTACTTTAATCTCTGTGATTAAACAATTTCCATTGTCTTTTGTTAACAATTTAAAACGCTCATAAAATATTACTTTTTTAATGAAGAAATATAGAATTAATAAAAACATTTTCTAACTTTCTTTTACACGAAAAGGAGAGGTTCCAAATAAGAATTTGTTTGAACTATATGTTCATTAGGATTTGTGGAAATATCTCTCCTATGTTAGGCCACGCCAGTCACTACTGGCAGGTTTGTCTCCAAACGAGCGTCAGATAATGGAGAAGCTCATCCGTCTGTCACGTGCATCAAGTTGTCGCAAAATCGAACTGTGTGCAAATGTGAACATGCTCCGACACTTCCCATCACTAGCGCTCCCTGGCTTTAGGAAAACGCCGCGCCACGCAATCCAATGGCGACGGAGCATTCGTGTCGTATTTGCCTGTTGGCCCTCGAGGCGCGCGGAGCGCGGAATTTGGGGCGGGGCGGGGCTGGGCGGTGCGGTGCGGTGCGGTGCGGTGCGGGGCTGGGCGGTGCGGGGCGAAGGTGAGCGGGGCGGGGCGAAGGTGGGCTAGGCGGGGCGGGGCTGGGCGGGGGGGGCGGGCGGGCGGGGCGGGGCGGGTGCGGTGTGGCGTGGCCGCGCGTGGCGTGGCGGGTGGAGCGGGCCGGGGAAGGGCGAGGCGGGGTGGGGCGAGGCGAGGTGGGGCGAGGCGGGGTGGGGCGAGGCGGGGTGGGGCGAGGCGAGGTGGGGCGAGGAGGGGAGGGCGAGGCAGGTAGGACGTGGAGAGGCATGGAGGGAACGAGCTCTTAAGGGTGTTGAGAGACGGAGGGCGTTTAAGCGGGATGCGGAGGAGGACGTGGGAATCGGGGTGGAGCGGGGTGAAGCGGGGTGGAGCGCTGCGGGGCGTGGCGGGGCGGGGTGAGGGTATGCTTTTGGGACGGGGAACGGGACGTGCTGAATGGGCAGGGCGTGGGAGGGGGAAAGGGGGCGGGGCCGGGGGCGGGGTCGCGTGACCATCAGCGCCAGGTGACGCCCCCCCCCCCAGGCGGCATCGGCTGCCGCAGGCGCTCCCGCAGGTGCATCTGCAGGCGCTGGCCCGGGCTGCCGGTTGCGCCGTCCCGAGGGAAGGGCTTGGGAGCCCGCTCGGGATGGCTCGCGGCGATCGTCGCGCGATTTGCACATAACGCAACCGGTCTCCGGCCCCTCCCTTACCCCTCCCCCCGGCGCGCTTTGCCGTGCTTGTCACCCTGCATTGCCCTGCTCCGCCACTCAATTCCGTCCGCGCTGTGGTGCATCCTGCTCCTCATACAGACGCCGCGCGCTCTACCACCTTGCTACTCTATTCCGCTGCTGTGTCTAATTTCACTTTCCCGATTTACCTCTTGCACGCCGTCTTCGAGCTTTTTCCTTCATTGCCCTCCTTTTCCGATTTACTTTGTCCACACTGCACTGAACCTCTAGATGAGCCGCTTAGGATTTGCGAGAGTTTTGCCCCTTCTCTGCCTTCCTCTTTCCAATCCTCTCTCCATGCTGACATTTTTATGACGTCTGGCAACATTCTTCCAGAACACTTCATTTCACTAGCAACCACAGAAAATCATGTCTTTTACTAGTAAACGACGAAATAAAATTGCAAAGATTTACTAATCATTTCCAACTTATTTTCACGTTTATACACACGATTAAAATTGAGGCCTATTTTGGGCGGGCAAAATCTCTACTAACAGCCCATCGGATATCGCGAAGGAGATACGCAGGGGAAATTAATCAAACCTCCTCGCCACCGGCGGCGAGTCTCACACTTTCTTAGCTGAGTGCTGAGGCGACTGATGGCGATCGGCGTTCTCTGATGACTGGTCTGGCTCACCAGAAGGGCGCTCAAGAGCTACGTCCAAATGAAATGTCCGCCGCCTCAGTCTGCAGTTAGAGCGCGACCACGGTCTGTGTTTGGCACTGGGCAGGGCCTTCGCCACACTTCGGTCACAGAATAGATTCTACACAGAAAGGAAAGTGGAGGGTTGCTCCTTTGATCTTCAGTGAGCCACCGCGCAGCACGGGCGCCATCTTGGAACTGTGCGAAGGAACCCGCAAGAGTCAGCTCAAATGCCATTTTCTCAAAAAATGGCTCCAATTTTTTCTTCTAACTTTTCGAACGGGTATTGCTAACTGCACTGTTTATTATGACATAAAATTCATTTTGGTGTATTATTTTGTTTTTTCAAAAATCACTCATATGTAATTGTTTTAAAATATTTCTCACGCCGTTAATATGCACATTTCCAACAATTTTAAAACACTATTGAATTTCTGAGTTAAAGTATTTTAAATGACTTCAAATAAAGTTTTCCAAAAACTTACAAAATGTTCTGCGAAAGAGCTTCAATTTCGCATTTTTAGTAACGCTTAAACAATATTTTCTTAAAAACTGGACCCAATTTTTTAATGAGAATTGTCATTTAGGACGAGGTTTTACTCTTCTTTAATATTCTTAAAGTAATATTTCGGTTCTACTATTAGGAAACCGAATAATGGAGAACATTTCAAAAAAATGTACTTTGGGCGGAGATAGACGGCAGCTGGCTAACTACGTGGCAAGTCCGGTAAACTAGCCCAGGCCAAAGAAAACAGAAAACTAATACGACAAAGTACGTGCCATTCTGTAGCACTTCTAGTTATGTATTTATAATTCTTTATCTTTTTATCTCTATTTTTTTATTAATACTTGCCTATATGCGATTTTATTATTTGCCTATACGAAGCAAATGTCCCCTCGGGTTACGTATGTTTTTGCTAGTTATATACACACCAAATGAGTAAAACGGAAATAAAAGGCACCTTCACCACACAACAAATGCCAAGTCTATCTGTTTAGTTGCTAATGATCTTGAGGTCGAGACAAGATAAATAAATAATAAATAAAAATGCCGGGTCGTACAGCTGTTTCCACACTTTCAATATGGCGACCATGCGCATCGTATCGGCGCACGGATTGTGGGTAGCTTTCCTTTCTGTGTAGTACCTATTTTGTGCTTCGACGGTCTATCGTAGTTGCAGTGATCGCCTGAAATGGGTGATTCGGTGGGTACTCTGGACTCCGTCTATCCCCACCCAGGCACTTAGTGTGCATGCGTAGTTTTGTAAAGCAGTAATCGGGCGGAGCTTGTTAGAATTCTAATAACATCGTGAATATTCCAGCATATTACGCACCTTGGCGAAATCTTTCAGTCTATTACTTAAAAACAATTCACTTATAACTACCCATTTTATTAATAAATATTAAGATTAATGGACAAGCATGAATTAAATTCAATGTTTAAATGTCCAATTCAGTTAAACAAAGATTTTTACAATTAAATAAGTGTAGGTTTACCCCCTCCCAATTTCTCTTTCAAGTTTAAATTTCGATGGGTCTTCAGGGAGGACATATAGCCATGGTCCTACCTAGTTAAATGTTAGGGTATCTCTTGTGCCATATTAGATCCGTATGCAATAATTTCTAGCGATATCTGAATGGATTCATTGTTGAATAATTCCGCGGGAAGTACGAACTCGTTTGGGAAGGTCCGTTCAAATCGCCAGCAATACTGTCATTGTGTGACTGTCGGAGTCATAAGCAAGGTTCGTAGGTCCACCCCTACTTTCATTATAACGAAGGTGCAACATTGATTGCAAGTCTACAAGGAGGCGGTTCCCCAGAATGTTCCATTCAGAAAAAGTGTTGAAATAATATTTTCTCAGAATGTAAAATTTTGTTCTTCCTCTCGATGTGAGATTTGTCGCATTCTTTTGTCAAGAAAACATCAGGAAAAGGAAAGTGAAAATTATATTGTAGAAGTGCCCAAGAATGGTGTGGGATTTTTCGCGTGATCTGAAATGCATTAAAAGCTTCGATTATTTTTATCCAGAAGTCAAAAACCGTCGTAAAACTAGGTGAATAAGTTAAAAGCCGAAACTTCAAATTGCTTGTCTCATTTAGTAATATATTTTTTTCTATTTTAAATAAATCTTGCCTGTACTTCATGCAAAGGAGAACTTTCTTTGGACGAATCTGAACATATAATTGGTGTTTAAATCTGTTATAAAACTGAGAATTTGGAACGAAGTGTTTCAGAAAGGAAAGTTGGAAGAGGACAGGATTGAAGTGGTGCGGAAAGACTAAGAATTAGGTTTGTACTTCATTGCTCTTTACAGTATCAGCGGTCCTCGTCAAGATTGGAGTGAGATTGTTCTCGACCTCCAAGCAATTTGCTCCTCGTTACATGCTCGTTATCGTAGATCTGCAGGGTGGCCACCTGGTTACGGGAACGACTAACGAGAGGATTGAAATTTTTTCAGGAGTGGTTGGGAATGAGAATGGCTACTTACCGGGTCTGGACTCGATTTTAGATTATTTTCTTCCTTTAAAACATTCACAAAACTTACACTACAAATCATTTCTGTAATAACTGAACTAGCTGCGTTTATTGGAAGTTTTTACGAAAGCTGAGCTCTGCATACAGTTCTTAGTGTACAATGTGAGCAGCATGCTCACAAACACTTCACGAGACATAACGGGGTAGGGTTGTCATTTGTTTCAGATGGATGCCGACGACAAAGTATGTTCATGAAGAAAGGATATTTATTTCAGATTTACCCTAATACAAAACTAGTTAAAAAAGGAAGCACAGGTGAATCTTCAAAGCCGTTTTAAACTCCTTGGTCGCTCTCTTCTCACGCATGCGTGAGATCTCCCGCATAAAATTTCCTATGTAACTTCACCCCTCAGTAATTTTCATAATCATAATGCTAATTCTTTTTGTTAGTTTCAGGTTAATTGCTGTTCTCAAAGTTCAGGATAAGGTCATTGGAGCCATGATGGAAAGATATGGATGAGCTATTACACATCGTTTCCGACATCATGCAATGAGATTCAGGCACCTGTTTGCGTCGCAATATTAGCGGGAATTTTAAATGAAGGGGTCACCAGCAAAAGGTGCTAAGTGACAAAAACATAATTTTACAGGAAGCACAAGAAACGTTTAATTAGCAAAATATTGATAATTCTGCGCTGGTTTTGCGTGTAAATGATTTCTATTTGCTTCATTGTTTGTACGGTGTCAACATTGCTACGTCTGAAGAAGACTATTACAGGATATTGGTCATTTTAAGAACAATCTAGTAGCAGAAGGTGCTATATGCGCCAGTTAGCACCTTTTGACGTTTGACAGACACGATAAGTAAAATAAAATGTGTATTGGAATATTGAATGAATTTGGAAGTAATTGAATGTTTAAATACGTTTATTGTTGTACACTACATATCAATCAAGCAATTGACCCCAACTGGTCAAGTCAACATAATGGAAACCAGTTCAAAGCAACTTTAGCACGTTACATTCTTGTAACGTGTTCAATAGTATCGTTTAATACTCTTGGTGTGCAGCAGGGGCGGATACAGCCGATTCTTTAGGAAGGGGTTATCATAGATGTTTGTTAAACAACAAAAATATCTGTTATATTGTAAGTTGTTCTTGTAGCGCATATAATGGTATTATACCAAATGATTGTTTAAACAATTACATAATAAATTCCACTCCAGGTTCCATAAATACATATTTAAATCAAGGTAATGAATGAAAACTCTAGGTCTTGGCAGAGCCCCCCTGCCGCCTATTCAATCCGCCACTGGTGTGCAGTACCAACGGCAGATAGAACCTTTTGCATCTTACCGTATTTGGAGGTGTTTTCGCTTGAACTGCGTCCCCCATATATTTTTTTTACTATTTTCCAGCATCTTTGAGCTTCGTATCACCCTTTGCCAATCATCATAATTAACCTGCCATTTTTACCTTAATCCAGGAGTTTTACGATGCTCGTTACGAGTGTCATGAGAGCTTTGTCCGTCCTTTCTATGCAGATAGCACCTCCTGCATCTAATGGCAACCTTCGAACATCGAAAATGACGCTTTGTAATAAGGATACGCTCACAAGATTGCACCAGCGACATAATTTCCTCGCATACAACTGTTCTACATTGAAAAGTAACTTTCGACGAAAGTGTCAGTTAGCACCTATTGCTGGCGACCGCTTCAAATACAGCCAAGTACCAAAACTATCACCTTGTTACAGTCATTAAAGCCGATAAATGTACCATATTTTAAAAATATTGCATCTTTTATTTCAATTACAAGTTTACCGTGTAATTTTTCATTGAAAATTGTCACTTTATGCCGTTTTCAAAGTGTTTCTGATTACTTCACGCTCTCCATGTAACATGACGGCCAGCGTCGGATCTGGCTTTTCAAAGTGCCAATGTTGTGGTCACGTGACTTGTGACGTACTGCGTGCTGCGCGGAACGAAGAAAAATCGGTTGGCCGAACTAACTTACCGATGTATTTCCACCATGGTTGGAGCTCTCCGAAACAATAGTCTCAGCACTTATCTTGAAGATTACTCATTGTAATCATTATCAATTCTTTGCCACAATGTAAAACGAAAGGGGGAAATATTTATTTGCAGTTAATTTGTATCGTTTAATACTTCCTTCCTTAGATATAGAAGTTTCCGAGACAAGTGATCCTGGAATAAATAAAATTTTATACTATACTTCCTTTGCCCTTGGCAAAGAATCAATATAATTCAAACCTATGAAATGTTCAGGCATGTCAACACGCGCCCGCACGACCTACTTGCCCGCCTGGGAAGCCCGACGCTCATATGGGCAGGGGTAACTTCTCATGACTCCGCTCTCATTTCCCCTCCAAATCCAGAAGGGGGGGGGCACACACGTAAGCTGAAGAGGCGCGAGGAAGAATAGAGGAAAATATATTTGCCAGATTTATTCTATCAAACAACCGAGATTTGTATTGTTTATACTTTGTACTACTTATTTTTACGAATTATTTCACGTTTTTTTCGTTTTAAATTCTGCCTTGAATAAACATTTATGCCAAGTTGCAGAAATGGTTTGAATGAATTCTTTTCGCGTTTTCGTTTTGTATTGTTTATTAAATATTTCAGATATTCGTTGTGTATGCCAATAATGTGAAATAAAAAGTGACCTATACAATGTGGAAAAACAAGACTCTTCGTTAAACTCCTAGCCTGGACGTAGGAAGATCTATGTAAGGCCGCGGTACATAACCTTTCGGTTACATAACCTTCCAGTTATGTAACACGAAAAATTACAAATAGAAGAACGTTCAAGTGAATTCCCCTCGTGGGGCAAGGGGTAGGCATGAATGTTTCCAGTTGTTTTCTTGGCGAGAAGGGCATTCCGCGTATCAAATCAATACCCTAATTCTTCCATAATCCATTGATCTGATGATAATTTTGAGTAAAATATGTGTACAATCTGACTGTGTGTAAACGAGGAAGTGGATTCCTATACTCAGAATAAACTCCAAGATGGGGCCTCAGGCTACCTTGGTCATACATGGAATGGCATTGATTTAAATGGAGGTATTCACAAGAGTGGCGTAGATCTGCTGATGGGGCGCTTGGTGGTGAACCCCCGCCACCAGCAGCGCTTCACACTGCGCCACGCAGTAGCGCTTCCGAGTGACGCATCTGCTCGCAATGCATTGGTTTAAATGGAGGTATTCACAAGAGTGGCGTAGATCTGCTGATGTGGCGCTTGGTGGTGAACCCCCGCCACCAGCAGCGCTTCACACTGCGCCACGCAGTAGCGCTTCCGAGTGGCGCATCTGCTCGCAATGCATTGGTTTAAATGGAGGTATTCACAAGAGTGGCGTAGATCTGCTGATGTGGCGCTTGGTGGTGAACCCCCGCCACCAGCAGCGCTTCACACTGCGCCACGCAGTAGCGCTTCCGAGTGGCGCATCTGCTCGCAATGAATTGGTTTAAATGGAGGTATTCACAAGAGTGGCGTAGATCTGCTGATGTGGCGCTTGGTGGTGAACCCCCGCCACCAGCAGCGCAGGCGCTCGTCCGTGCAACCGCTAGCAGAACACAGTTCTAAATGGCAGCGTTCACACTAGACGCGCCACTGGACCAGTTCTTGCCTGCTGCCTACATTTCGACCACCTGAGTCCACAGCGGTGTGAAACCTTCCTCTCTCGCGGTCAGTGGCGGTCGGCAGTGGTTGCGTGGGAAGGGCACTGCTCCTTCTCGGTGGCGCCACCGGGTGGCTCCGTGTGAAGGCAGCATTAAGGGCTGTATTGCCTTAAGCGCTGATAGATGAAAGCTGGGAAAGGAGTTAGGAATAGTTGAAAAGCTAGCCTCGATTAAGAAGAATAGAAACCAACTAGTGCGAGAAAGTCTGCGCGATTCAGTAAAGCTGCTAGCTCTCTTCTGTTAAAAAATTTCATTTCGGGGCAATGGGGATCCTGTAGTAATAGTGTATCCCACTTCTATTTAGACGTTCCACGCATTGCAACACACACAATGCATTGTAGGCTACAATACGATTTTTCTTCCTCAATAGATAAATTTGAAATAGTATTCGATTCTCGCCACAACCATCTTAGAAGAGTGGCTCAGTAGAGTCTTACCTCTGCCAATTCGCTGAGCGCAGTTTTAAAAGTGTCCGCCAGATAGACCAGCGGCCAGCAAGAAAATCCACGTATGATAAGCTCAAAGTTGAAACATTTTGAGCATTGGACATCTTTGAATCAGTATGGTGGCTGCTTAGAGACGCCGAAACGGTATGGTGTAATCATAATCGGCAATGAAAAATAATTTTCTACCATTAGAGCAAAACATTAGCTTTGAGCTCGTAATACAAGAGAGCATTAAAAAGTGACACTGAATTCAATATGGCGTACAGTTTGAGACGCCACATTGGTATCGCATACAACTGCTTCACATTTTCTCTATCGAACGGACAATATACAACAAGAATTAACTGTGTACTCATTTCCCAATGGCATTTTTTGTTGTTGACACATTCAAAAATTTGTGCTGAGCAACGCCGACACCTCCAGGCCGCCATACTCGTACCGTTTCTCATAACACTGGCTAACTTCTCAAAAAGTTTTAGCTTTGAGCTTATCATATGTTGATTTTCTTGCTGGCTTCCGGTCTAAGAAGGAGGTAGCTTCCGCCTCCTTCGTGGGAGAACGCGTCCTGGCCTCACCGATTGCGCTGTCGGTGACATATGTCGCGCACACATCATTTGTAGCCTCTAACAACGAGAGACATTCTACCTCCCTCTAACAATTCGTTAGAATTTAGAACATTCTATGTCTCCTTCTTCTGATTTTATTTTTCGTATCTTTATTCTTCTCCTCCTTCTTTCTACTTCTTCTACATCGTAAGTCTTTCAATGATGTTATGTGACATTTTTGAAAATATGAGTAATTTTTGCGAAATTCTGAAGGAAAAAGTGACAACTTTTTAAAATTACTTGAAAAAGACTTCCTAGCTCTGAAAACTTTTCTTGATTTTTTACTCTCTTTCGATTTTCATTAAAACAACTGCATTTTTCGAAAACTCCAAACGATCAACTTTCTCTTTAACTAACATCAAAATTCTCCAAACGTTCCAAACAAAGATTCTTGGAAAAATTTACTAATGCCCCTGTTAGTGTGCAATTGCCAATTATACAAAGATCTTTGAAACCAAACAAATACAATTTCTTTACCACTTACTAAATACACCGTTCTTCCGAAATCTGTCGCTATTTTCTGACACTATTAGCAAAAGTTTACGAATAAACTCCACAAATATCCGCATGGAAAATATTCCCACATAACAAAAATAATACCCTTAAACTCACTTTTCCTCTCCTTCATATAAAACGAAATATATGTAAACAAATTTATCAACCAAGTTGCAACTGAATTAGCATGCTGGGGTGGTTGCTCGACAGTTGGTGTTGCAGTAAATCTAAATGAAACCGCTTGAAGTGCTCCCAAAAAGTACTTTTCTCGCATTCGTTCCTCCACTTAAGTTGTAATCAGTGTGTACATCGCCTGTAGCACAAGTCGCCTCGTAAAAGTACACTTAATGTTGGCAGTGAGGTAGGAGTAAGGGTTGCCTTCGCCGGAATATTTTTAGCGGTGGCTCAGCAAAATACTCCACACCCACCAGCAGCAACAGTAACAGCAGCAGCAACAACAACAACGACAACAAGACGAGGCAAAAACTATCGGATGCTCCCTCTATTAGTGAAATTAGTGGCATAACTCAAAATTTGCATTAGCGTGGGAAAAATATTTTTCAATTTTGCGTGGTGTAATCTACAGTCGTACAGACACAATTTACACTATTTGTAGGATCTAAGAATTTGTAAAGTAATTAACAACCTCAGAGCGCGAAGTCACCGTTTTAGTTCTGCGATTGCAAAAGAGTGGTGTCAATCACAAATACATATTGAAAAGAGAATAAGGCGAATTTTCTGAGAAGGGCAGCAGGCTTGAAGGTCTCCCACTGCGCGAGCCTTAAGTTCAGCCGCGTCCCGCCCCCGCCCCTCCTCCGCTGGCCCCGCTGCCACCCGCGGCGCCCGCGTGCGCTTATCTGGCCGGGGCGCCGTTTGTCACGCGGGTGCAGGCGAATTAAGTCGCTACGCGCGCGGCAGCGCACGCGCGTGATAAGGCGGCTGCGGGCGATAAGCGTGCGCTCGCTGGGGGACACGCGTGTGTCGCGCCATGGGGGCGAGGCCGACGGGGGCGCGCACACAGCTGTGTGGTGGCATGAGCAGAGCAGCGAGGTGCGTCGCGATGCGGGGTGCTAGGGTGGGTGGCGTGCCATCTCTCGACACCGGTGGTTTGTTGTTTGGATGTCGAAGCGGGTCGAAGGGAGCGGGAGGAAAGGGTTAAGGGATGTAAATATTAATTTGTTGGAATGGATACCTATGTTGATGCACAGTGATCAGTGTCAAGCATAATGAAAATTAGAGAATGACAAGAAGCACGAAAGATTTTTTTAAAAAATTTGTTGCGTCTACATATTGATGCAACGCGTTTCCAAGCCCCTTAAAGGGCGTTGAGCGCTTTGCGCTGTGGAGTAATACTCCATTACCTTTTTAAGTCATTTTATGTCAGGTCGCAGTCACTTGTCAAGGTCACTTGTCAGGTGGCAGTCACTTGCCAGGTAGTATCTCCGCGTACGCGCCTCCTGCTACGCGCTCCTGCGTCACTACCCAGCGGCCAGAATTGGGAAGGAATCAGAAGAAAGATCAGTTGACTTCAAAGATGGGAGATTTCAAAGAGAAGAGTAACGTTAATACGTATGGGAATTTACTGAATTTGGTATATTTTGAAACAAAAGAACAGATGTTCATCAAATATGTATGTTTTTGATATTAATATTAGTGCCAGTGTATTTCGCCAGATAATGTGGGCAAATGCCTTGTAGGATTGTGACAATGAGGAGATGCGCCAATTAGAGTGTGTTGGTCAACGGTCAGAATAGCGAGCGGAGCGAAGGTTTCAGGAAGTTGGCCCAACGGAGATGATGACTGAGGCAGGTTAATAAGGAAATAAAAGAAGAGTGTGAAGAATAAAAAGAGAAGCAGGAAGGAGAAGGGGCAGAAAAAAGGAAGTAGATCAGGAAGGAAGGAGAAAAAATATTACATGTAAGCAGAAGAATAAGAGAACGAATCTGAAAGAGACAAAAGAAAAATAAACAAAGAAAGAATGAGAAAAAGAGAGTGAAAAGGAGAGAGAGAAAGAGAGAGAGAAAAAGAGAGAAAATGAGAGAGAATGAGAAAGAAATAAAGAAAGAGAAAGAAAGACAGAGAAAGAAAGGGAGATAGAAAGACAGAAAGAAAGAGAGAGAAAGAAAAAGAAAGAAATAAAGAGAGAGGAAGAAAGAAGGAGAGAAAGAAAGAGAGAGAAAATGAGAGAGAATGAGAGAGAAAGAAAGAGAAAGAAAGACAGAAAGAAAGAGAAAGAAAGAGAGATAGAAAGACAGAAAGAGAGAGAGAAAGAAAGAGAGAGAAATAAAGAAAGAGAGAGCATGAGAAAGAAAGAGAGAAAGAAAGAAAGAAAGAAAGAGAGCGAGCGAGCGAGCGAGCGAGAGAGAGAGAGAGAGAGAGAGAGAGAGAGAGAGAGAGAGAGAGAGAGAGAGAGAAAAGGAGAGAGAGAGAAAAGGAAACAGAAAACGAGGGACTGTCTTTGAGGGCAGGGTGGCAGTAAAAGAGGCGAGGCTCGAATGAGGTGACGCGAGCGCGGGGAGTGCAAATGCGCGCATGGACTGCTGCGCTGGAGCTCGCGCTGCGGGGGAGGGCGGCTGAGGTCTGCGAGGAGGCGACGTGGTGCTCGCGCAGATAAAGCGGCGGAGCTGATAACTACGCCGCTCTGCACACGCCACCTTGCCACCGCGCCGCCTCAGCTCCTGCGCTCCCAGGATAATTGTACGGCAGACATTTGAAGTTCAGATTTTCAAGTACCGCGCAGTTATTTTTTATCTCGTATTTCTCAAAACGTTTGAAACACTACTTGCGTGAAAATTCTTTGTTTTTTAAATATAGTGTTCACGTTGTACTTCTCACTTAATTACACAATATTAAAAAATGTAAACTCTATAAATTTTAATAAGTTTACTTCGTGAAATGAACGGAATAGTATAAAATATGGATTCAGGATTCAGATAATATTATGAAATTTTTTGTCATCATAATTTTATTTATAAGTAAAGTAAGAAGCTACACGACAAGTGATAAGCAATTAATTCATATTTTCACTGCTTGCTTTGTTTCTTGTTTTGCTTCTTCGGCGTAGAATTGTGTTTAAATTATAAAAGAATTCCATTTTAAAAGTTATTTAATTGTTTATTTTCTCATTTGCAAGTATTGTTTTCAACAAAAGGAAATTTTATAAACTAGTGATATGTAACATTACATTTCTGTAATGTAATGTAAGATATGTAATATTTTGTAATGTAAGATATAAAACGAGTATATAACATTAATATTTGTATCTACGGAAAAAATTAAATAAAAGGAAAAAGTCTTTTCATTTTTGAGAAAATCTTTAATAATAAATAAAATAGTAAGAAAAAGAGTTAATTAATTAGTAATTAGTACACTCATCTACAAAACGGGCTTCTCTAAGAGCTGTGACTTTCCAAGGACACAATCAGATTTTGTATCAAGATACTCAGTACCTAAGCTTTTTCGACCACACCAGAGCAGGTCCGATGGGTGGGTGATGAGATGACATAATTTGAATAATGATGTTGCAATGTGCAAATGAGAGGTGGAGGAAATGGGAGATTGCCGAGGAAACCTGCCCCTAATTCGTTTTGTCCCCACAATTTCCACATTCATCCACGAAGATTTGAACGCAGAGATGGAAAGTACACCACGTTTCACCCACCTTGCTGTAAGAAACAGTGGAATCAGTGAACTTATATAATTCCATGTGATCATTTTCTACATAATGGTGTGAACACTTGGGTAATTTATATCATTCTCCGCATTTGAATGAAATAAAACCAGTTCATAATAATGTTGTTAATAATAATATAAATATACTGGCATTAATCATCCTAACGAAATATATACTAGTTTTGGGAAAAATTAATTTTATAACGTGATTGTTTCATGAAGATCATAACATTGTTCGTATTTGTTTCTTTTGAGGGAATTAGTATCTGTCAACATTATTCTATTACATTCTAAATATTTACCTTACGGTTATACAGATAGTAAACTAAAAATGGAACATTTTGTCATAAGTAATATATTCCATTAAAATAAATTTACACATTAAACTTAACTCCTTCTGACCGATCTTTGATTTTAAAGCAGTACAGTGAAAACTGTCTAATAATATTTCGAAAATATTTTAAAGCGGCCCGCTTTCTCGCGAGGGTTCCTCTGGAAATTTGGCGATTTAATTCGCGTGTTGGGGGCTGCGGAATAACGAGGGTCGCAGGTCGATGGCGAAGCAGGAAGGATGGAGTGGCAATTTGCCGGCTCATTGGCTGCGGCGCGTGCCTGGGCCACCGGGCAGCGACAGCCCCGTTGGGCGAGGCCACGGGCGGGGACGGCGGCGTGGTAGGGGGCGGGGCGGGCCGAGGGCAGGGCGAATGCAGGCGTGGAGGTGGGAGCGGGTAGCAGTGATGGAGGGGGGTTGCAGGGTCTGGTTCGTAGTGCAGGGGTGTGCAGAGAAGGTGATTCTAGGGCAGGAGTTGAAAAGGTTGCTATTAGGCTGGTTATATTACCGGAAATGTGGTGAGGGAAGATGTAATGAAAACATGGAGGATGATAAGAACTGTAAAGCAAATACTAGAGAAGGAAGTAGGCGACGAGGTTACAGGGGGGATGGATGGGCGGCGAGGGCGGCGAGGGCGGCGAGGGCGGCGAGGGCGGCGAGGGCGGCGAGGGCGGCGAGGGCGGCGAGGGCGGCGAGGGCGGCGAGGGCGGCGAGGGCGCCGAGGGCGGCGAGGGCGCCGAGGGCGGCGAGGGCGCCGAGGGCGAGGGCGCCGAGGGCGCCGAGGGCGCCGAGGGCGCCGAGGGCGGCGAGGGCGGCGAGGGCGGCGAGGGCGGCGAGGGCGGCGAGGGCGGCGAGGGCGGCGAGGGCGGCGAGGGCGGCGAGGGCGCCGAGGGCGCCGAGGGCGGCGAGGGCGGCGAGGGCGGCGAGGGCGGCGAGGGCGGCGAGGGCGGCGAGGGCGGCGAGGGCGGCAGGGCGCCAAGACGATGTACGGAAAATGGCGAAGGCATACGTGAAGTGAGACGATGTTAGGGAGGAATGCAGCAGTAAAAGCCAAGTAAAGCTCAAGTAAAATGGGGATGAGAATGACGGGTAACACGAATGGCGATCACCCAGCGAGGGAGTGACGTCATCACAGAGTGCAGAAAGGGCGGTTGTGACGTGGGTGGAGGCTGAGCTGCAGCGAAGGAAGCAGCGGGGGTGGCGACCTCACGCGAGGGCCGGGCGGAGGCGCCGCGGGTGGCCCTCGCCCTGGGCCTCGCCGTGGGTGGCAGCCCTGGGTGGGCCGCGTGCGGCGCGGAGGGGCGCCCCGAGAGGCAGGCGTCAACGCGAAAACTTAAGCGGGGCGGCGCGGCGTGGGGGCTTCTTGGACACGTGACCGAACTTGGAGGTGTCGCGGTGGGGGGTCCGGCCTGTGGGTGTTGCGGTCGCCCCTTGTTAGCGCGGCGATGGGTCGAAGGCTGAGGCGCCGGCCGTGAGGGAAGGGCGCTCGGGGCTGTCCCAGTTCATGAATGAATTTGAGTGGCATTGCTCGAATCGAAAATGAAAGGTAGATGGATGTGGTGTGTTGCCATCGAAGAGCAGAATGACCCAGATGAAGTGAATGGAAAAAGCATTCATTTGTAACCCTATTGTGATAGAAGAAACTACGTTGAAAAAATGATGTAAAAATTGAATTCTTAAAATTAAATAAGATTTCTGTTAATAAAGAACTGGAATATCAAATTTATTATTAATATTATTAGTAAACAAATCCTTTCTTGTCACATTTTAAATTTAACTTTTAGTCAAACACGGATTAATGTCAAATGTTGCGCAATTACATGAATGTTTAATAGTTCTCACTTCAATTTTTGAAATATTTGTAATAATATTTATTTTTATTTAGTAAGTAAGAACGCTATAAAACTGAAATTATATTATGTACTTTATATTTATTTATGCAAAAAATAGAGTAAACTGATTCATTTTTGCAAAAACGTATTTATTTAAATCAATTTCTGAGAACATTTTTGTTTTGAACATTAATGAAGAATATCATACGTGATACTTAGATTTTCAAAAGTTGAATTATTATTTTTTGTTATTATTACGTTAACTGCTAAAGTAATTAGTCCCGTAAGTGTAGTGCATATTTTTCCTTCGAGATGGTGAAATCCGGCGCCGACCAACCTGTCGGCTAGGAGGTTTCCCCGACCATGAACATCCCACCTGCGGGGCACCGCCTCAGCCGGGACAAGCTCTAATCTCCCGCCCGGTCTCTCGGTAAGTGTGGTTGTGCAGTGCATGTAAGTGAAAATGTATGTCACTAACAGGTGAGGATAGGACAAGGAAGAGGAAGGAGAGATCGCGCGGTCCCTGGTCCGTTTGTTTGGGTACTGCTCTGGCATTTGCCTGGTGTTGATCGGAGAAACCACGGAAAAATTTCGATTAGAGCAGCCGGCCGCTAGAATTCTCTTCAGACAGCGACTGAATTTGACCTAGTTATCTAGTTAATGTCCTAAAATTGTAGAAATTTCTGCCACTGTTGGGAATCGAATCTAGGACCTCCCAATCAGAGGCACATCAGTAATATTAGTTGATGCCCTGAGCCACCTCTCCCGGTAATTAATTTTCGACATTTTATTAGTTAAGATAATAAAGTTTTTTTTATAAAAAGCAGCATTTGAGAATGAATGATGAAAGTAGACAGGTATGTTTGTATGATTTTTGTAACATTTAAAAAGCATTCGATTTAAATTAATATTAATATCGATCACAGTCTTACAAAAAATATAGGGGAAATGTGAATTTCCTTAGAATGTATACTGTTCCAAACTTCTGCTTAATCGGAAAGTAGAATATGTCTTCCCGTAGTTCCTCAATAATGTGAGATAATTCACAAAATTGAAATTATTCAAGGTGTGAGTGTGTTGAAGTGAACCATCTCTACACAAGACCAACTACAGTTATAAAACTGCTTCAATTAATTCTAACACTGACGCGTGCTTGAAGTTGAATAATAATAAAAAGTGATTGGTCTCAGATATGAAAGTGTTATAAAGGAAAATGACTTCTCTGGGAAATTAATTGAATTATTACATGTTCATGATTAAATATATTTTCATTCATATTCATTTTTTAATAAGAAATATACGTGGTCTTATTTTTTCTTCCGAAATATAGGAAAAATTGTAAAATTTAATGATTTTCAACGTAAGACGGTTTGGTTGTATTGTTATCGGGGATATGTTCGTTTCCCTAACGGATCTGGAAAATGTTTCTCGCGAAAATAGCCCAGGGGAGGACGTGTGGAAATGAGGCGTGGTTTGCTCAATGGAAAGGTCTGGACTGCTGTGTGGAGGATCCACGCGGGTGGTCTCGTTGGTAGGTGGCACAGTTCGTGGGTGGCTTAGCCCGAGGGGCGGTCCTACGCAAGGGGTGGCCCTATCTCAGGGGTGGTCCTGGTGAGGCTGAGGCAGCTCAAAGGAGGTCCTGCGAGGACGATGGCAAACGAAACGAACTTACCAAGAGCAGAAATTAGAAGCAGAACTGGAAAGGAAGTGGTCATGAATGTTTCTTATTTAAAACAATGGCATGGAAAAGAATGACTCTCCAGGATTATTCTTCAATTAATAAATGTGAAGAGAGACATAGATGGATAGTGAAGCGTAATTATTCATCGACTAACTTAGTAACCACAAGCGTCAGAATAACAAGTGAACAATGGCAACATAGTATACACGACGCTGCAATGCACTAACTAGACACTATTTAGAGAGTAATAGATATTTCGAAAAATGTTTTAAAAAACTAAAGAAATATAATATTCTGGCTTTCGGAGTTGAGTAAAGGTGTACTGTCCATACAAAAAAGTTAATAAATTATTAAAGCTTGTCGATTTGACGAATACCACACATCTTACAGTATTTTTGAATGAATTCTTACGCTATGTCACGAGGTATCAAGTCTTGAATAGTACTTATTACAATACAGGGTAAATTGTTTCTCTAATCAATGGTCATGGTTTGTACCTCCTTAATTGTATACCTCAATAATTTCCATACTTTTGGTTTTCAAATATCCATTACTGATTAAAATGGCAACTGCATTTAGTAGACTAACAAGGGAATAGGCAATAGTCATGGACATTGCATCACTATTTTGCTCGCCCTACATTTTAGTAGTTTCGGAAACTGCCCACCAATCTCTTTTGAGGTGGATCGGAGGTAGGCAACTTGGCGCGTGCCTGGCGCGTGCCAGCGGCCCGCCATCCAACGTGCCCCGGCGGGCAGGCGGTCCCTGGGTGGTCGCGGCGGCTGCGGTGGCGCGGCGTGGAGTGCGCGTGGGTGGGCCCGCGCGAAGGGAAGCGCACGCGCCCTCGCGTCGTAGGGCGCACTTGGGAGGGCGGCGGGCGGTTCGTTCTGAGGAACGAGCTTACTTCTGCACATTGTTGCTATATTGCTTTCACATTGGATGCGACATTTTTGGAGACGTTGAAACAATTGTGGTAGTTGATTGTGGGGAGGTTCTCACCTTTGTGAAATATTCTAATGTAGGCGTTATTCTTATCGATCTTTACCGCCAATTTTTTTTCAAAGGAAAGGGTGTACATCGTCGGTGCACAAGAAAAGGCATTTCTTACAAAATTATCATTTTGTGGGACAACAATTGAGCGGATCTGTTTATTTTCTGGACAAAGACGAAGAGTTTAAATCTATTTACCGGCTCTTTCAAATTATCCCCGACATTTTTAGTAGCAAAAAGATACTATTTTTTAAATACAACTTTATTTACCACAGATGTGACTATTTTTGTCATGTGTCACTTCTCTTACTCGCTAACGATATTTCAAAACGAGAATGTGACATTTTGGTTAAGAAACCGTGGGTTCGATGTTAAATTCGTTGTTGCATAGCATGCTGCATTACAATAAGGCCAGAAATGTCAAACAATGAAGACATGTCCCAGTTCCTTTGCCAGTCGCCGGTTCCGAGTGCTCAATGAATCTCTCGTAGATTTAAATACCACGCTGGCGGACACTGGCCTCCCGGCACGCGCCGGCGCCCCCTCCCCTCAAGGTGTGTCGTGGAGCGGCTGAGTGGTGGGTGGTCCCGGGGGCCGAGTGAAAGGGAGGCCCAGCAGACACGTCACGCCCCCTCCCAGCTCCCTCGCATCGCGTCGCGTCGCGTCGCAGCGCTCGAAAGAACGCGGTTTTCGAGGGGGCCCGTGCAACGACGAGGGTGGTCTACAGAACGCAGACGGTGGCCTACGTAGCTATGAGGGTGGTCTGCAATTCTCTAGGGGTGGCATAAGTAGCGTTGCTTATAATGAGGAAAAACTGTGAGGGTGGTCTACAGAACGTTTACGGTGGCTTATGGAAGTGGTCTGAAATTCTTTAGGGGTGGCGCAAATAGCATTTACCTTTAAAGAGGAAAAACGACAGTTTTATATTTAAGAAACGTATTAAATTTAATATTGGCAGGTGTGACATCAAAATTTGTGAAGTTGCAAAATAAAAATCGTGTAAAAATCCGTCTATTGCAAAATGGTCCATAATTCAAAAATTTGCATTGAAAGCAAGATAGTAAAAACAAAGAAATTGGAGAAATAAAATGTCCAAGTATCATCACTAAATAGTTATAAGGACATCAGCGTTTTCAGCAAATGAAAACACTACCTTTACATATTTGCTCTGAAAGTGTAGAAAAAGATCGAACATTTCCATCAAAACCCGAATCATAATGTGTCAATCCCGAGTATTTAAAATTTGGTTTTAATTATAAGCGTAGTGGAATATGGAGGTATTGAGTAAGGGAGGGATATAAGAGCTTGATTTTATTCGAGGGAGCCACGATGGCACAGGTATCAAACAATATTTCGAAAAAAGGATCTCTATAGTTCCCTTATTCAAGTATTTTAGTACGAATTCATGTTACCTAGAAAAGGAAAATGTTAACTTACAAAATAATGGCTAACATTGCAGAATTTTATTCAAGAACTAAATGTTTTTTAGTGATAAAAATTCATTTGCCAAATGCTATTAAGTATCAGCATCCGAGAAACACAGATGATTAGTTTCTGTGACAATGTTGCTGCTGACAGTCTTGATGATGTAGTCCATTAATAATTCGTTTATGTAAATTGAATTTGAAACAACTACTAGCTAAATTTGAATCTTAACTTTGGCTTGCGAACTTCCCCGTCCATATATCTCTCCCAGTGGGACACCGCTCCAATTGGGACACATTCTAAGCTTCTGAGCAATCCCCCGATATATATGGTAGTGTAGTGCATGTAAGTGTAGGCGTGCATAAAGGGAGAGTGTATGATAATGAAGGGAAAAGAAAGATGGCGTGCGTACCGTGGCCCATTTGTTAAGGCACTGCTTCGGCTTTCGCCTGGCATTAATAGGAGATAACTCGGAAAAGTACCGATCAGAGCAGTCATCCGCTCGACCTTTCCTCCAGACAGCGTCTGAACCCGAACTAGCTTCATACAGCTAGAGTCGAAAATCCTGCCACTGTCGTGGGTCAAGCCGTCGGGCCAACGACGCTGCAGATGACGTTGCCGCTGCGCTATCGCATGTGCCACGCCCCCGCCGTCGTCGGGAGCGTGCCGCAGGTAGGCCACCGAGGGTGGGCGAACGAGGGCGGTAGACCACCGAGGGCGGACGAGCGGTGGGTGGTCGCCTAGAAGGCCTCCCACCGCACGAGACACGCCCCCCCCCCGCCACACACACACACAGGGGGCCGGGCGAGGTCGCTTGGGTGGTCTCTTCGCGACTCAACATGCGGTTGCCGACTTCGGAGCTGTTTCCGACACATTAAATGCCGCTCTGAATGTGACCTTGTTAACAATGGAATCATTTAAGGAAATCATGACGTGTAGTTATTGGACGTTCATGAATGTCTTCGTTATGAATGGGTGCGGCTGCAAATGGTAAGTAGATACAAGTTTACAACAAACGCACACGAGTGGTGCCGCTCCTAAATAAAAAAAAGTCTTTCATGAAAGTGAAGTGTCAGAAGTTGGAATCATCCCTTCGTACTTTCATGAGTTACGTAACATAGGATCAGTGGTTTATCCCTTAAGTCATACTGTGTCAGTTCCGTGAACATAGTAGTAATTATTTTGAGTCTTATCCATTGGCAGAATACATCATACGTGCAACAAAATGTGGGAGATTATTTTTACCACCAGTAATACTGAGTCATTTGGACATTTAATAGGAGGTTTATGTTTTAAGACGCCTCAATACGTGATATGTCAAGTGGTGCACCGACGGAGAGGGCTCATGGAGTTTCACCGAGAAACCATTTTTCATGTTTCCCCTCCATAGTACTTCTGAGGAGTCGGGAATTTATTTTATAAAGTGGTTTACAATTAAACTGCTGCTTTGCGGCTTTAAATTAACTAAAACTAACTTCATTTTTGCTTAAATCGAATTTATTAGTTATTGCGTAGCACTTTGACATACCCAACTTCAACAAAATTATAATTTTTTCTTACTCCTAAGTAATGTTTTGTTGTTGCTCCTTCTTGATACATTTTTCTTATATTTCTTTTTTATTCACGCACTATTCATTATGTTTTTATTATATACATAACCACATCGAGACGCCAAAGATATACATTCAAAAATATAAAGTTTACTAATTTTCTATAGTGACGAAAGTCATTGAGTGTTACAGTTTTTAACTTTATAAATATTAGCAATAAGTCAACAAATAAAAATTCATTTTATATTCAGCAAAAATGAAAAAAATCTTTATAAGAAGTCGGCTGCACCAACACCTGTAATCACCCCCTCTCAGGGAAAAATTCTAGGTACACCTCTTGATATTCAAGATTAAAACATTTTTGTTAATTATTAATTAGGTTTTATTGCGCATTTTATCGTTGAGTTTTGTTATAAAAATTATTAAAAATAGTTCCCCAAGATTAAAAAAAGTTCTTAATAAAGACATTTTTCTGTAGAACGATTATAAATGAAGGAACCGTGGACTTCAATATACCGAAGGTCTGACCAATATTTTTAAAGCGCGGCAAAAGTACTATATTACAAATAAAATTAGAATGTAATTGACGTTTGGGCGTTGACACATACTGTGCACTCTACCATGTTGTAGCGTCGCCTGGTCCGGCGCCGGTGCGTCGGGCCGCTTCGGGGAAACCCGCATAAAGCCGGATGTGGGTGGAGGGTGGCGGCGCCACGCCGCGCCGGGTGAAAAGCCCTCAGGAATCCCGGCGGGAATTTCCTTCAAAGGGACGCGAGCGGATGCGAGTCTAGGAGGTGTCGGTTGTAGCTCTGGAAAGGCTGGCCAGCGAGCCGTGTGTCGCCCGCTGCTTGTAGGGTGGGGGCGAGCCGGCGGATATTTAAGGCCGCGCCGACAGGCGCCTCGCGGGATACGCTGGGTGTCGAAAGACGTGAGGTATCTCCAGTGCAATCCTTGCACGTGATCTTCGGGTCGAAGATCGGTTTGGCAACAAGCCATGTAACTGGTGTAGTTACGGGACTCTATGTCCGACAGCTTCGCACTTCGCATTGCTTTTTGCTGCTTCCGAAGCAGTGGTTCTGGGCGAGGCCTAGGGGACGGTCGCGGGGTTTCGCGGCTAAGAGAATCGAAAGGTTGCCAAGGGGCTAGATTTTTGTATCATATCATTGTACATTAATTGTAAAAATCTGTAAATATATTGTATTTATTCAATCAGAACAGTCGTCTGTGTTTTTCACTCTAGTACGTCACAGACTCGGAACCTTTCTTTTCTAAAACTGGTGGCAGCGGTTATCGAAAACTCACGTCGGGGTGCCCGCACCAATTCCTGCCATTTTTCTTTTCTAAAACTGGTGGCAGCGGTTACTGTTAACTCACGTCGGGGTGCCCGCACCAATTCCTGCCATTTTTCTTTTCTAAAACTGGTGGCAGCGGTTATCGAAAACTCACGTCGGGGCGCTCGCAGCAAATCCTGCCAATTCTGTTTTCTAAAACTGGTGGCAGCGGTTATCGAAAACTCACGTCGGGGCGCTCGCAGCAAATTCTGCCACTTTTCTTTTCTAAAACTGGTGGCAGCGGTTATCAAAAACTCACGTCGGGGCGCTCGCAGCAAATTCTGCCACTTTTCTTTTCTAAAACTGGTGGCAGCGGTTATCGAAAACTCACGTCGGGGTGCCCGCACCAATTCCTGCCATTTTTGTTTTCTAAAACTGGTGGCAGCGGTTATCGAAAACTCACGTCGGGGTGCCCGCACCAATTCCTGCCATTTTTCTTTTCTAAAACTGGTGGCAGCGGTTATCGAAAACTCACGTCGGGGCGCTCGCAGCAAATTCTGCCACTTTTCTTTTCTAAAATTGGTGGCAGCGGTTACTGTAAACTCACGTCGGTGTGCCCGCACCAATTCTGCCATTTTTCTTGTCTAAAATTGGTAGCAGCGGTTATTGTAAATTCACGCCGGAGTGCCTGCGCCAATTGTTGCAATTGTAGTTCAAAATTGGTTGCAGTGGTGCTTAGAACTCACACCGGGTGGTTGTGCCAATTGCAGTTAATAATTGGTTACAACAGATTAAAGACTCACGTCTATCATTCAGCTTTGTGGAAGCAGTCACTACGTTCGCAACGAACGGGGAACGCGGAAGTCTGCAGCAGCATCCGCGGGGACATCAGTGCGGCATCAGAGCCATCGGTGCGCGCTGATTTATCAGAACAGCACGCGTAAAGACAGTGTACGCAGTTAAACGTGAATACGCGTCGTAAATACGTGGCGCCGGCAGTGTCGCGCACGCCACGAGAAACCGAAAAGTGCGGTGTTTCGGTACGGTAGTTTCGGGGCGGTACAAGCCGACTCGGAACCTTTCTTTTCTAAAACTTGGTACTGGTACTGGAACGAGCTGATATTGGCACTGGAACTTGATCTGCTAATATTTGCATCACCGGAAGAACACATCACGGACCGACCCGAACGAGAGGAAGGAAGGAGGCCACAAACCGGATCCAGAAGGCGCTCACGCGACACCGAGGTCAACTGAACGTAAGTGTGTTTTTTGTTCTGGCCGGGGATCAATTCAGGCAATATGGCTTTCTTAGCGGGTTATAGGAAAGAGGTGCTTGTTAGGGTCGCGATGGAGATGGGGGAAACATTAGAAGGGAACGAGACCGTGGTTAAACTTAAAGCGATCATTACGGAAAGCGAGCAGTACGAGGAATCATTCGTGAAACAACTCGCTGACCAAGAAAAAGAACAGGTTGCGGAAATACGAGAGCAGGAAAGATTACGCGAAGAGAGAGTGTTAGAGCAGGAAAGATTACGCGATGAGAGAGAGCAGGAAAGAATACGCGAAGAACGCGAAGAACGCGAACGGCAATTTGAACTTGAAAAGTTAAAACTAACGAATCAGGCTCCCACGCGTGTTTCCATAGGTAGTAGCGACACGGGAAATCGAACTAATATTCGTATCAGCCAAGTCATGGACAAATTCAAAGGCGAAGGCGACGATATTACGTTGTTTTTAAGTGTTTTCGAGGCGCATGCTCGCCAGCTTGGCATTGCGCCGGTCGAATGGGTAAGCCATTTAATGGGTTTACTTCCTAATGAAGTGAACAACTGGCTAGTAGTAGGATCCGATTCACCGGATCAAGATTATGACCTAATTAAAGAACAATTATTAGATATGTACAAGTTCACGGCAGAAAAGTGCCGGCAGATGTTTTGTAGTCACGTAAAAGGTGCAAAGACCACTTGGAACGTCTATGCACGTGAATTAGCTAGTTATTGTAAAAAATGGGTCTCAGGTTTAAAGATAGAAACATTTGAGCAATTGCTAGATCTCATTGTAACGGACCAGATGAAGCGAAAGGTGCCGGCGGTTATGCGTGACCATTTCATTGATGTGTGGGGTGAGGTTTCTGCGTCCCAAGATTTGGCACGAAGGCTGGACACCTACGAAAACAACCGGGCTAGCGGATATAAGAAGGATTTCTCGCGGTTCGGCAAAAAAGAGCAGGCAGGCGAACGGAAATGGCCGAAGGCGACGGAAAGCGCGCCGACCACTTCCAAAACGGCAGTGCCGAAGGTAGCTAGTAACGCGGAGTTCGAGAAGCCGCAAGAACGGACGTGTTACTTATGTAAAAACCAGGTCACATAAAAAGATATTGTCCTCAAAATAACAATAAACCTAGCGAGAAGATGTGTCACGTGGCCGACGCTAGTGCGCCAGAGTTATTGTCTCCACACACATTTCTTGCCAAAATTTGCGGCGAAACAGTCACCTGTCTCCGTGATACGGGTGCGACGATTGACGTCATCAACGCAAAGCACGTCACGCCGACACAATACACCGGCGAGTCCGTATGGGTTCAGCAGCCCCTGGACGAAGCGCCGAAAAACCTACCGGTAGCCAAGGTAGAGATTGTAGGGCCATTCGGTACTCTTGTTACAGAGGCCGCAGTCGCGAAGAACTGCGACTTGCCTTATTACATTTTTAGTAATCGTTCTGCTACGATTTTGAAGGAAATAAAACAAGGTTTCTTAGAACCACAGCCTATCTGCGCTGTGCGGACTAGAGCGCAAGCAGTGGCTGAGCGCGTAAGGGCGGAAGGGCCCCAGACAATAGAGGCGGTAGAGCCTGCCGAGAGTACAGGAAACGACCGAGAGCAGGTAGCGTTCCAGGTAACCGCTTCGGAAGAAACCGAGGATGACTATAGAGTTCGTCAGGGCGAGGTCGACGCCCCGGGCAACTCAGAATCAAACTATCAGGAATCTGAATTAGATTTCGGTAGCATTGCTTTGGCTCGTTTGGACCCCACCGAATTTGCTACAGCTCAGAGACAAGACAAGGAGCTCGCGCCGTTGATTGAGCGTGCGGAAGGACCCGAGACGGATCGGCGCGATTATGTTATGAAAAACGGCCTATTGTTTCGTGTCCGGCATAGTAAGCGCGGAGAGCAGTTCACTATGTTAGTAATACCGCGGGTGTATCGTGGCACGATCTTAAAACTCTGTCATGAAGTTGCTCACGGCCATTTGGGGGTCACAAAAAGCAAAGATGCCATGGCCAAATATTTCTTCTGGCCGAATTGCTATAAGGATGTTGAAAACTATGTGCGTAGTTGCGACAGTTGCCAACGAGTAGGAAACGGCGGCGAAAAACTTCGCGCGCCTTTGAAAATTGTTCCTATAACGGGCGAGGCATTCGAGAAAGTGAATGTTGACGCGTGTGGCCCATTTCCAGAATCGGTCACCGGAAACAAGTTTATCTTAACGGCGATGTGTTTAGCCACGAAGTATCCCGAGGCTATTCCGATACGGGACCTAACTTCGGTCACTGTAATTGAGGCATTATTAGAATTATTCAGTAGAATAGGATTTCCACGCGAATTGCAAACCGACCAGGGCACTTGCTTCACGAGTGCTTTGACAGCGGAATTCGCCGAGCGGTTTGGCATTAAACTGGTGAGAAGTTCGCCGTATCATCCTCAATCAAACGCAGTCGAAAGAATGCATCGAACTATGAACCGGCTTATGAAGGTTCTGTGTTTGGAGGCAGGGACGGATTGGGAATGCCAGCTTCCCGCTATTATGTTCGCGTTGCGCACGAGTGTGCACGAATCATTAGGTTTCTCTCCTGCCGAATTGGTGTACGGGAAGAATCTCCGTACCCCCATGACACTTCTTTATGAAAGGCTTGCGGGAACTGCGGAAGGTGAAGAAAATTCTGTAGTTGAGCATGTATTCAAATTAATCAATCGTTTGAAACGCTCCCGTGACCTAGCTCACAATAGAATGGCTGAAGAACAGCAGAAACGTAAAGTGTGGTATGACCGGAAGGCGGTCTCACGTACTTTCGAGATAGGCGCGAAGGTGTTGGTTCTCGCACCTAACAGGACGCGGAAGCTCGCGGTTCAGTGGATAGGGCCGGGCGAGATTCGCGAGAAAATTTCGGAGCATAACTATGTGGTCCAGATGCCGGGGCGGAAGGAACCCCGCGTCTATCACATTAATATGCTTAAAAGATACCACCAGCGGACAGAGTACTTAAATGTGCTTAGTTCTACGACTGTGACAGACGCAGGTGACGAAGACGCGCTAGATCGCTATGCGCTTAAATTGGATTGTTGCGACTTTGACGCGGAAGAAATGCTGAGCGGGACTGAGGTCGAACCGGAGTTTCGCGACGCTCTGAAAACGGTCATTTGTAAGTACAGGTCTATATTTAGTGAGAAACCCGGATTGACAGATATCACAACTATGGATATCGAGTTAACTGATACTAGCAAAGTGGTTCGAAGCGTACCCTACCGTACATCGCCGAGGCAGGCTAAGATATTACGGGAAGAAATAGATAGAATGCTTCGCGACAATATCATTGTGGAGGCGGAGAGTGATTATACGTCTCCCATGATATTGGTTGAAGCACCGGGCAAAAAACCACGGCCCTGTATCGATTATAGGCGCCTCAACGAAATTATTAAGACCGAATACTTTCCGTTACCCAATCTCGAAGAACGGATAGAGCAGGTAGCTGCAGCTAAAATTATAAGTGTACTGGACCTTTGCAAATGTTTTTGGCAGATCGGTCTTACGGAAAGGGCACAAAGGTATTCGGCGTTCGTGACCAGTTTCGGCACGTACCGGCCACTTAGATTACCTTTCGGAATAAAGAACGGTCCCTATCAATGTTGTCGTATTATGGGCACCTTGTTGAATAAATGCCAAGAATTCGCGGTACCATACCTTGATGACATCGCGGTTTTCAGTAACACTTGGCAAGAACACATTCGACACCTAGAGACGGTCTTTCGAATATTAAAATCCGCCAAATTGACAGTGCAACCGCGCAAGTGTTTGTTCGCGCGGGCTAACGTAAAATATCTTGGATACGTAGTCGGTAACGGGAAATTGCGGCCGGCCGAAGCCAAGATACAAGCAATCCAGAACTTTCCCAGACCAGAGTCAAAGAAACAAGTACGTTCTTTGCTCGGTTTGGTAGGATACTATCGACGTTTGATACCAGGGTTTGCGGAGAAGGCGGCGGCGCTGACCGATGTGCTGCGTGGGCGCGAACGCCAGGGTAAGATCGTCTGGACAGAGGCATGTGAAAGATCTTACAATGAGCTGCGACAAGCTCTCAGTGAAAAAACGGCGGTATATGCACCTGATTATAACAAGGAATTTCGAGTTCAGGCAGATGCTTCTCGGAGAGGCTTAGGCGTGGTTCTCTACCAAGTAAATGACGAGGGAGTAGAACAACCAGTCGTTTTTCTAAGCCGTAAATTAAATGATGCCGAAATGAATTATGGCACCACAGAACTAGAGTGTTTAGCGCTGATTTGGGGGTTGGATAAACTTAAAATTTATCTCGACGGGCAGGCCACAATTCAGGTCGAAACCGACCACAATCCGTTGGTCTGGTTGCGTAATACGGCCGGCAAAAACCCCAGATTATTACGCTGGTCTCTTTTAATCCAGCACCTCGATTTACGCATCAGGCACAAAAAGGGCTCAGAAAATGTTAATGCAGATGCACTTAGTCGCATGTTTGATGATGTGAATTGATCCACCGGCGAGAATAGGGAACACGCACGTTCATGACATGTATAAATGTCGGTGAAATTCTATGTAAATAATTTTGTAAATTCAAGGGTAAAATTGTTTTGTTGTTTTTTTTTGATATTTTTATATGTAGATACATACATGTGTCAATAAATTCAGTTAAGAACGGCACATGATGTATGTAACGAATTCCACAATTATGTAATATTTCAATGTAAAGTAAATGTTTGTATTTCAGTATCTTATGTAATTCAAGATGCGTCAAGAATTATTATGTAATATTTCAATGTAAAGTAAATGTTTGTATTTCAGGATCTTATGTAATTCAAGATGCGTCAAGAATTATTATGTAATATTTCAATGTAAAGTAAATGTTTGTATTTCAGGATAATATGTAATTCAAGATGCGTCAAGAATACTTATGTATATTTATGTATATAGGAGTAAGGTTTAAATGTACTGGCAACATAGCTTAGGTGAAAAGGGGGGACAGCCCAGAGATTTATTTCACACATTTCGATTAAATAGGGTTTGATATTTTGGTATAATTATGTTCATGTTCATATAAAAATTAGGATGTAGAGGTCTCACGACCAGGTAACTTAGCAGAATTTTTTTCCTGGGCATATTTTGCTGCGAAAAAAAATTCTCACCCCCCGGCATGGGAGGGTCTGTAGCGTCGCCTGGTCCGGCGCCGGTGCGTCGGGCCGCTTCGGGGAAACCCGCGTTAAGCCGGATGTGGGTGGAGGGGGCGGCGCCACGCCGCGCCGGGTGAAAAGCCCTCAGGAATCCCGGCTGGGAATTTCCTTCAAAGGGACGCGCGCGGATGCGAGTCTAGGAGGTGTCGGTTGTAGCTCTGGAAAGGCTGGCCAGCGAGCCGGGTGTCGCCCGCTGCTTGTAGGGTGGGGGCGAGCCGGCGGATATTTAAGGCCGCGCCGACAGGCGCCTCGGGGGATACGCTGGGTGTCGAAAGACGTGAGGTATCTCCAGTGCAATCCTTGCACGTGATCTTCGGGTCGAAGATCGGTTTGGCGACAAGCCATGTAACTGGTGTAGTTACGGGACTCTATGTCCGACAGCTTCGCACTTCGCGTTGCTTTTTGCTGCTTCCGAAGCAGTGGTTCTGGGCGAGGCCTAGGGGACGGTCGCGGGGTTTCGCGGCTAAGAGAATTGAAAGGTTGCCAAGGGGCTAGATTTTTGTATCATATCATTGTACATTAATTGTAAAAAATCTGTAAATATATTGTATTTATTCAATCAGAACAGTCGTCTGTGTTTTTCACTCTAGTACGTCACAATGTTAACAACAACATTAACTAGGCAAACAGAAGAAAGGAATGCTGGGAAACTCATAACAAGTTTGTTTGAAACATTTGTTACATTTGTTTTCGGAACATTTATAACATTTGTTTACTCCTGACATTTGTTCCCTAATTTTAGGTGACAACAATGTGCAAATGCCGAAGCTTCTGATTCCCTGTTCTCTAGGTTACGGTGCTGGTTCCCTAGCTTACGTGACACCGAAGTGTCAACTATATTTTGATTTAACCATAGCTGCACTTCAAGGTCACGAGTTGGAGAGACTCTGTCATCCAATGCAGAGCTTCGTTAGGACTTAAATGTTCGGTATTGGAGCTCCCGATTGGATACTAATGTACCCCGCAATGTCGATCCAGCTCGTGACCATGAAGTACAGCTATGTTTAAATCAGAGTGTACATTCTAATTTTA
>BLKR01015886.1:0-46076 GCA_011170035.1 Teleogryllus occipitalis
AATAATAATAATAATAATAATAATAATAATAATAATAATAATAATAAACTGAATAAACAAATAATGTGTAACTGCGACAGTCCTGTCATCGTAAAGTCATCTTCCCACAAACTAAGAGTTTACATCGAACACGAAAGTCGTATTCAAAATTAATATATCTTTTCTGTTCTCTGGAGACAACAACTTTTTTGACGTAAAATAAGTAAAATCTGAGACTGAGTGGCCTAACGTGCAATGTTGTGCGAATGAATGTGGTGTGGTGAATGAAACTGAAGTTTAGGCGATAAAGGCGATGGTTGGATTTGAATGATACTGGAGCACGTGTGATATGAGTCAGAGGCGAGCTGAGAATCCCGAAAAACCTGCCGGGAACTCGTTATTTAAATCCTGGCATCCCGAGGTGGTAAGCCAGCGAACTGGAGGTCACATTACGGACCGCTCTACAGTTCTATCATTGTGATGCCTTATTTGTATTCAGAGTGGTATAAAATGCGTATGAGAGAACTATATAATCGCTAGATAGGTCTTTGGATCAAGTTTAAGAGAAACAATTTACTATAACCGCAATTTTATAATCTTTTTTCGTCATTTTACCGACGTGAAAAGTTTATTACAATTAAAGCTGAGAAACAAAAATACTATATGTTGCGTAAAAAGGTAATGCTGCAAACGACAAACTCTGATAATTATCACGAAGAACTGTAGAATAGGAGAACGATACTACACGAAGAAATATATTGATAGTCTATTTCATTCGTAAGAATTGACGCAATGAACATGTCTTTGAGAATGAAGCAAACTTTTGATTATATCCATCACGAAAATAAAAGCTCTGAGCATAACAAAACAGAGGGGTATGTTAAGAATTTCTAAATAATACACACTCCTATTTAATCAATATGAATGCGATGATAAACTGTGTCATTCGCAATTTCAAAATTCAATATTCTTTTTCTTTTGGGCTCCTGCTTGTAAGACAGCAGAAAGCATTGCAAGATTATCTACCTTTAAAATATCGGTTGAGCGCCTCTGTAACCATGTGCTTCCAGTGAGAAATTTCTACATTACTTTTAATTTAAAAGTATATTGAAGTAATTTTCATGTAAGTAAATTAAATTTAATGTACACGTACAGTAACTATAATGTACAGTAACTATAATGTACAGTAACTATAATGTACGTGTACGAATCTACATTGATTTTAATTTAAGCATTAAATTTAATGTACAGGTACATTTATCTCCCTTTAATGTACAAGTTACATTAAAATTCATGTACAGTCGTACATTAAATCTACATTAACCTGAATGTAATTTCTGACAGTGTAGTATGCTTCTGCATTAATCCTCTCCTCAGTATTGATCTTAATGTAAATAATTGGCATGGGAAGAGCGAGTTTTGAAAAGTCCGTTTCGGCTTCGTGCGGCGCGACGTTTACGAGTGCGGGCGACGGCTTTGGTGAGGAGGGTGTGGGGATAACCGACCGAGTTGCCGCCCGGGTGTCATTTCCCCTCTGCGGGTCAGCAAACTCCTAAACTGTTGACCTGACAGCCCCGCTGGGCAGCGGAGGCCACGCGGGCACGAGGAATAGGCTACGGCGGTAGCGGTAGTGGTGACGGTGACGGGGGCGGGACGCTGAAAGTGACGGTGGCGATGTAGGTGTAGGTGATGATGACGGTGATTCAGGAGATACTAATGTAATGATGGTAGCGGTTATGGGGTGGAAGAGATAGTGTTGGCGATGGTGACTGAGAGGCAGACAGTGTGTCGGTGGCTGTCAGTGGTAGCTGTAATACAGTGGCGAATACATTATTTCAAGTATACCGCACTTCATGGAAGCTGCCTATAGCGTTGTCTTTCATTTTGAGCTTTTCTGAAATCCCAATACTATGAAATTCCGTCCTTAATAATTGTTATGTAAGACAATTTTACAAAACACTAACTTCTGGATCATTAACACACTCCATTTTCACAAAAACGTGAGAGAAGCGTTACTTACGAACGATCAGAGTAGGACTGTTCAACGCAATATTTTGCGGTGCCTACTGACCGTCCAGACGCCCATCCATCCCTCACCCCGCCCTTGAAACATGAAGAGCCATAGGTTATCGCGGGTGGCATGCGATGCCTTCATCTGAATTCTCTGGACAGTATTTAGAACTGTTTGAAACTTCACGCACTTTACAGCGCTTACAGATGCGGAAGACTGACTGGCTCTCGGTGGCAAAACAGAGTTATTATTTCACATCCGTTTTAACTCTTTGAAAATCTCAATAACTTTTTAAAGGATTGCCAAATTTATTAAATATTACTTATACACTTCGAATTACTAGGTATACTGTCGGTATACGCGGTGTATCGGAGAATACGCCACTCTGTAATGGCAGTGACAGGGTCAGGGGCATTGGCAGGAACGGCGGGAGACTGGCAATGACAGAAGCGTTAGCAATGGTAATGATGGAAGCTACAGCCGAGGCAATGGGTAGATTGGCAACGACGGTGAAAGGGATGTTGCAGTGAGAAGCAAAGAAAAACTTTCAGTCAGTGGAATACGCAATGCAATGGGGAAAGTGATGACGGTGGGCGGATGCAAAGTGAGTGAGATTGATGTTGACGTTAGTGATGGCGTTGCAGGTGACAGTACTCGGACCATCGTCTAGGCGAAGGATTGAGGACGGATGCTGATATTTTATTATGAATTCCAGCCCCTTGACATTTCGGTTCGAGAAGATTGGTTTGATGGTTAGGGAATAATATGATTTGAACAATGGTGGAATGAGGCAAATGAAACAGGAGAATGCTGAGAAATCTTGCCGCGAACCGACTGTCCTCTCCACGAACTCCCCCATGGATCAACCGTAATATGAGCCCAATACCCTTAGATGGAAGGTGAGCGAATTGACCCCTGCACCTCAGGTCACCCCAGAGGTGGTAAGGGCTCCGGGAGCGTCGGAGGTCGCAACAAAAGCGCTACATGGCAACACCCCAGCGGCCCCGAAAGTGAAACAGGCCAGCGCACAAGACCACTACCCACAGCCCACCCCTGCCCCACTCCTTTAGTACAAACAACACTTCTTTATTGAGAACTTAATATAACATCGATCACCACCAGTTCGGCTCATTCAGATGATACTCGAACACAAAATACATAACACATGACAGACAAGACTAATGGCACAGTTTAATATCGATGGGGGGAAACTCAATCGAGCACCTCCAAATGACGTGCCTCGCTTCTCCCTCGCTATCAACTCCCCACCCACCATCGCCTCCTCACGGCCTCTGTTGCTTGCGCCGTCTTTCCTCATCTCGCTTCTTGCGCGGGCTCCATTTTTGTCGCCGTCGTTGTTGACACCTGCAGCTCCCGTCGCCGCGCCGTCAGCGCCACATCCTCCGTGATCTCACTCCCTTCGCCGCCCCCGACCCCCCCCCCCCCCCCCCCCCCCGCCCGGGGCGGTTTTTGCATGCGGGCACCACTTGCACGAGTTCTTGCTGGCGACGCTACTTTCGCCTCCTCAGCCGCTCCATCTCTTTGTCCTCATCACCTCGCCGTCACTGCAGTCCTCGTCACATTTTTAATGCTACGTAGATGCCGTGAGGCAAACGCTATCGTGGTAGAGTAACATCACTCCACGCCAGTCGTGATTATCTCTACGTAGCTGTTTTTGTCACTCAAGGACCATGGATGGAGATGACGGGTGCACATTATCGAATTCGAGCACTCGATTTATTTTGGTCTTACAATACGTAGTGTTTGTGTCTCTATGTCTAGATGTTTGTCATTTTTTCTTCGCCATTTTGGCAGGTCGTCCAAGAGCATTGTTTTCAGTGAATTATTTTCAGTAACTGCCTAGGGAAAGACTGCTTGGTTTTTCTACGCTATTCACCGCTTTCTTACCATATCACCGCTTATTTTTGCTCCAAAATGTTTTCTTATTCGTTCATATATTCTCTTAACTTTTATATTTTCTCGTACACGTCGCTCTGTCCCTTGTGACGTCTTCTAGTCATGTGACCGGGTGCCACCGCTACCTGTTGCTCGGTCTTTCTTTTCTTTCGCGGGCGCAGCGACCGCTTGACGAGTCCCTTCTGGCCTTCGTCGCCTTCGACCCGGTCATCAACACTGCTTCTATGTTCCCTGCCCTCCCCCCGGCCCCCGCCACCATCCTCGCCACAATCGCCATCACCATCGGCGTCTCTTCGGTGGCTCCCAGCCCCTCGTCCGCCCCCGCCACCTGCTCGGGCATATACTTGCGACCCCTCCATAACCAATACCCCCCCCTCGCCTCTCACAAACTCCTGACCAGGGATCCTGACCCGGACTCTGCCTCACTCTCTGTGTTCCCTGCCTGCCCCTCCGCCATACAACCGGTAGCGGTAGCTCAGGGCATCAACTGATGTAACTGCAGCGCCTCTGACCGGGAGGTCCTAGGTTCGATTCCTGATGGCGGCAGGATTTTCGACACTAGCTTTCCAGCTGGGTCGAATTCAGTCGCTGTCTGGAGGAGAATTCTAGCGGCCGGCTGCTCTGATCGGTAGTTTTCCGTGGTTTCTCCGATCAACACCAGACGAATGCCGAAGACCTCTCCCCTTACACACACACTTACGCTAACATGCACTACACTACCACATATTCCGGGAGACCGGTCGGGAGCTTAGAGCTTGTCCCGACTGGAGCGGTGCCCCGTTGGTGGGAGAGTCCTGGTTTGGGGGAAACCCCACTAGCCGACGGTAGGTCGGCGCCGGATCTCGCCATCCAGCGGGGGAAGATCACAGCCATCTCCCCGAGAAAAAAAAAACATACACTACACTAACGGGACTAATGACCGAAGCCGTTGACGCGCCCGGAAGCACGAAAAAATCAATCAATCAATTAATCCGCCATGCAGTCGTAGCACGAGACCGTACACGTGTTCGCCGCCGTCACCCCCGCCACGTGCCACGCCCTCCCGCCCTCCGCTTGCAGGTCGAGAAGCGGTTCAAGGCGAAGCGACGCGTCGCCTGAGAACGGGCGCTGCGCATTGTGAGATCGCTTTCAGAAAACATTTTCAAAGCCCATGTTTTCTTAGACTTTCGAGACGCATCCAGGTAATAGATGCATTCAATAGCCCATTGAGTTGAATATTATATTTTAGGAAATACCCTCATCATTGCTGCTGAAACAGAAATTATATGAGTCATTAGTCATTAGATATTAAGCTTATTATCCTGACACTAAAAGTTAAAAATATTAGAAATGTAAATAATAGATTGAAAAATTTGAACATGTGTTGTTATAATCCTCGGTAATTAAACGTTTTCGGATTTTCCTGGTGGTAATGTATTAGGGATGAGTCACGGGTGAGAGTACGAATTGATTGGTATAACAATGCTGGAATGGCAGGGGAAACGGGAGAACCCCAGAGAAGCTCTCGAAAGTTCTCTCTCTTCAGCACAAATTCTGAAGGATCGACTGCGATTTGAGGCTGAGTCTGGAAGCTCAGAGGTGGGAGGATGAGTGAAGGGGTTACCAGTCCACTCGCCTTAGTTCAACTTATATCCATGAGTTCTCGATACCAAAATGAAGGGCATTCAATGTCCATGAAAGTGTTCTCGAGTAATTTTGCCAAGTATTAGTTTCATCGGCCAGAAGACTATGCGCCAAAGAGCATTGACAATATCGTCGGTGCACAAGAAAAGTAACACATTTCAGAGATTAATAAGGTAATGAGAAGTAAATTAACTCCTCTAAAAAATTGTCAATTTTTAATTAAATGAACCAATGTGTTTAGGAAATAGTTTATTTTTTGTAATAAAAGATTGGTGAAGATGGATTATAAAAGATCTGAATATAAGCAGTCAAATATAGTCTTCGGCTACGATATAAATGGCTCCACTCAAACTAAAACTGTTCTGCTGTAAAATGAAAATTTTCAAAAAAGTGTGTAACCTTCGTTACTCACCAACGATCTGTCTAAGGGCGAAGACTGCGAGTCGAAAGGCGAGGACAGTGCCCAAAGGGCGAGGACTGTATGAGAGGACCGGGGTAGCGTTCGTAAGCCCATGACTAGTGTGCAAGGGCGAGGACAATGACAAGGGCTAGAGCAACATGCCGAAGGTCGAGGGTAATGTTCTAAAGGGTGAGGGCAATGTATGAAGGGGCGTTTATACTCGCGAGATTAGTGCTCGAGAACAAGGGCAATGAGAGCAATGCGCGGAAGGGCGAGGATAGAGCCACACTCCGAGCAGCGAGAGCAATGTACTTAAGGGCGAGGGCAATGCTTGAAAGGGCCAGGACAACGTTCCTAAGCGCAACATTGGTGCACAAGGACGAGAGCTTTGACAAGGGCTAGAGCAATGAGCCGAAGGGCGAGGTCAGTGCGCAAGGACGAGTCTAGAGAACGATCCGAGGGCAATGTTCTTCAGGGCGAGGGCAGTGCGCCAAGGGCGAGCCGGTGCCCTGACCGCAATGCGAGCGCAACAGTCGCCCGAGAGAGCGGGCCAGCAGCAACATGGGCCCGTTGCGCGGTGGAAAGCCGCCCATAAATCTCGCACAATCGTCTTGCGTCGGCAGCTGCCCCGCGATGCCCGAATTGTTCGACCTTCTTCGCCCGCTCGCCGTCACGAGGCCTCGCCCGCCCACACAAAGGGCGACACAAGGACGCGTCCGAGTGGCACTTGTCCGTCGACGGTCATACACACAACAACGTTCGTACGGCCAAGTGGAGGAAATACCTGGCTGTTAGGATTGTAAATTATCAGCCAGGATGCACACAATCACAGCACGTGAGGTACGGTTTCGGAGTGAAGTTGACGACAATGTAATGTAATGGTCGGCACGTGTTGGGAAGGGAAGATATGCTTGAGATTAGAATCCTTTGCCATATTTTGGGAGTAATCATTGAGATATTACTCTCTGTTCGTTTTTGAACCTTCCAGTCTTTTGGCTCTGTACGTAGTACTAAATTTGAACCACAAAAGACAAGGTAATTCAGAAATATTTGAAATACACTCATGATAGTTATAGCCCTTGACTCCAGTCTATGTTGATAATGGCAAACGGACAAGATGCCAGTGCCTGGGCAGTAGACAACAGCAAAGTAACAAGTATATTTTATTTACTGGGCATTTTGCTCAATAAACGATTTACTTTTTTTTTCTTTTTTGTACTTAGAGATGTATAACTGTATTTATTCAATAAATGCTCATTAGTGACTAAAATATAGTAACAAAGGACACAAAATAACATAGGAAAATGAAGTTCATCATTCGGAATATTACTTAGTGTACAGAATGATGATGCTTAGCGACGTCTGACGCCAGGATATAGAAAAGGTGTAAATTATGTTATGTGTACTTGTGGGGGTGAGTAGAAAAATTAGTTGCAAGTTAATTTGTGCAGAGGAAGGCTGAAAAAAACAACATCATCTAAACGTTGGCGATTTAAGAAGCGTTATTTTCTTTATGTGAACTACTCTCAAGATATTTCTTATTACTTAAGAATCGAGATCAAGAAAGCCAGCATGTGTAAACATTTTTTAAATATATTTCCTATTTTTCGAATTTGCCATCCGCTCCGTTTCCTTTCGTATCCCGTGATGCCAGGAGTTTCCTTGGGGGTGAGGAGGGGTCAAGGGGGAAGGGGGAGGGGGGAGCGAGTGGTCCAGACCGCAGACCGCGTGGCCTCCGCAGGTGGCCTGCGGGCGAGCCGAGCGCCCCATAATGCTGTCCGCTGCGCCTGCCTGTCGGGCAGGAATGCGAACGCGAATGCCGCCGCCGAGCGACGCAGCCGGACGCCTCTCCGCGGAGCGCGGTCTCGTCGCGAGGCCAGCACGTGCTCAAAGGCACATAAAATATATTATATAGTTCGTCGGTTTGATTGATTGATGGATTATTTCGTGTTTACGGGCGCGTCTACTATTAGGGTCATTAGTCCCGTAAGTGTAATGCATGTTTTTATCTCGGGACGTGGTAGTGTTCTTCCCCTGCTGAATAGCGAGATCCGGGGCCACCCTACATGTATGCGTTTGGGTTTTCCACAGTCAGGTATCTCCCACCAAAGGGGCACCACCTCAGCTGGGGAAAGTTCTAAGCTCCCGACTTTTCTTCCGACATGTGTGGCAGTGTAGTGCACGTAAGTGTGTGTGTGTGTGTGTGTGTATGTATGTAAGTAAGGGGTGAGGATAGGGCATGGAAAAAAATGAAAGATGGCGCGCGGTCTGTGGACCTTTTGTTCAGGTACTTCTCCGACATTCGCCGCGTAATTGCTAGGACAAATCACGGAAAACCAGCTGAATTCGACGTAGCTGTCTAACAAGGGTCGAAAATCCTGCCTCTTTCGGTACACTAGGGCCATACGGTCAGAGACACTACAATAACATCAGTTCATACCCTCAGCAGGGTCAATGTGATATCTTGATGTTCTTATGAACACATTGATATGTAAGGATCACATTGACACGACGTTTTGTTATACTCACGAAATACATTACTGATCAGACCGATTGGAAATTGATTTCCTAGCCTAGAAAAAGTTACTGTAAGTGTACATTAAATTTAATTTACGTAAATGATAATTACTTTTATGTTCTTTACATTAAAAATAATGCAGACATTTCTGAGAGTGTACTGTTCTTCCGCTTCCCTCTCGCCGTCGTATCGTATTCAGTCGCTTAACGCCTGCCGTCCATCAGCTGACGCCCGCCGCCTGTCATTCAACACTCACTGCCCTTCATGTGTTCCTGACACCGTCTCGTGTAGCCCTTGACTTGCCCTTCGCCTCACTGTCACATGTCATTCATTCTACTGTACACTGCACAGCGAGGTTCATCCTGAGCGTCACTGTATATTTCACATGTCTCTCTAGTTATGCGTATACTCCTTTTCCTTGGAACGCTAAACTTACGCGTTTCATGCATGTGTCACAGTTTTTGTATCATGGTATTATATTGCTTGTATTTGTAATTATTTTTTTTTTTGGCGACAATTTACCATAATTTACAAGTCACAGTTATTATTTTTCTAAATGAATTTACTATTTTTGTTACTCCGCCAATGCTTTTTCTTTACCGAAGAGCACCACCTTATTATTGGAACTAGAATCTAATACTGCCATGAGGCAAAACAAACTTTCTGTTCCCTGTGAACTCCATAATTTAAATGACGAAACTTGTTGAACGTTTCTCTAAACTCTCCAATCAAAAGAACTAACTGGAAACATCATGGATGACAGGTGACAATGGTTTGCAAAAGACAAAGATCTGTGTCTTCGCAGTTGAAGGCGAACTATATTTCCCATTGCAATAATGCTCCCTACGAAGAAACAAAAGGTAATGGCTGTAGTACTTGTGATTTATTCATTACACACCTGTGTAATGACTGGAGTAATTAATTTAGCAAAACTTTGAGCATAGGATAGATGTAAATTAAGACAAATCGATTTATCGACTAGTTTTCTTTGCTATTCTCGCTTTTACATAGCCCTGAAATTTCGTGTTTTGCTTGCGGAAAAGAGTGTTCTGTCTCGCTACACCTGATTGTTCAGAACATTGCCTTAATTTGATTTTCACGCTACTATGTGCTTTCATAGAATATCCTCTGGAATTTACACTTGGCACTTACTTTTAGTTCATTTTGAAAATCACCTAGTATCAATAATTCTTTACCAAGCACTTCTAAAAGCACAGCTAGCTTCTGCGTACGCTTTCTGGAGCTCTTATTTGGGATTTGGGGTGTAGTGGAGTCATTTCATCAGTAGCACAACCAAACAATCCTTCATGTTCTCATAGTAATGAACCGCTTCCTGTACGTGGGGCGCGATGAAAACAAAATACTGGTATGTAGCAAATTTTCCCACGGTAATACTTACTATTACGCTACATCAAAAATGTATTATTACAACACTGTGTCTTACTAGTTCCTTAATGAATTAAAGTAGAATACGAAGCATATTGAAATTTGTGCTGCAGAAAAAGAAAGAAGTATTGAAATAGTCATTAAATAAGGCGTAAGATAAAACAGTGCTTTTCTAATTGATATTATTTCAACGTGTTTCAATTACTGTTCAGTATAAACGTCTATACAACTTTGTACGTATGTTTGTGCGCATGTAGTGTTTTCTTCCTTACTTGATCATAGGAAGCAAAATTCTCGTGGATCGCGAAAAACATTGATAGCAAATTAATGCTCAAATCAGACACACCTGAAAGAAAATAAGGCATGCCTATACGTAGTTACTAAAGGAATAACCAGTATGTTAATAAAAATATTTGAAAATACAAAAGAAAACCACAGAAGGACGCACAAAAGAAAAGAATAACAGCTTGAAATACATTCAATGAGCGTGCTTCCGAACAAAGAAAATTAGCACTTCATTACTCAGATAACTCCATAGCCAAAAGTTATTTCCTGCCTCGGTCCAAAACGCGTGTTCTCTGCATACTGTTGAGTTAAAAGAATTCGTTAAGAATGTTGCAATGGTATATTCAATATTTTTGGTATTGATGGGAACAAGAGAGTTAATACTTCCGTATTACTTGAAGGAAACTATCGCTATCTCTGATAGAGATCTGATAAAAATGGGATCAATCTACCATTTAGAATGTAGAAGAAAGATGTATAATATCAAATTAAAATATTTTCCAAATATGAACTCTAATAAATTTACATTTAATTTTATTTACCCATTTTTCATTGTGAATATGTATTTTTTCATACGAAAGTAAGAAATGCGTGGAAAGTTCTCAAATGTGTCTACCCGTGGCAGGTTTTTCGGCACAGGTATAAAGGTAGATCGGAGACTGCCGCTGTGTGGAGGAAAATTCTAGCGGCCGGCTGCTATGATTGGTATTTTTTTTTTTTTTTTTTTTTGGTTTCTTCGATCAACATGAGACGAATGCTGGAGGAATATGGAACAAATAGACCGCGCGCGATCTTTCCTTTCCCTCCCTTGCCCCACTTCTTTCTTACACTCAATTACACTTACATGCACTACACTTCCACACATGTCGGAAGACTAGTCGGGAGCTTAGAGCTTGTCCCGGCTGCGGCGGTGGCCCGCAGGTGGGAGGTACCTGGATGTGTAAAATCTCGGTAAACCGTCGACTATATCGGCATTGGATCACGCCATCAAGCTGGAGAACACCACTATCGCCTGTGTTGAAACATGCGCTAGACTTAGGGACTAATGACCATGGCTGTAAACACGGTTGGAAACACTCAGATATGAACGAATGAATCAATGTACATCGAATGAACTGGACAAGGAATAGTAGGATAATGGATCACGGGATCGGTCAATTAATGAATTACACTAGTTTGCCAACGTTTCGGAATATTTTATTCCATCATCAGGGCTTACTAATACATATACTGGATGGAATAAAATATTCCGAAACGTTGGCAAACTAGTGTAATTCATTAATTGACCGATCCCGTAATCCATTATCCTACTACTTATTAACGGTCGTGATTTCTACAATCGACAAGGAATGTGGTCTCATTGGTGTTGGCGATGCAGATATCCTCCAAGAACACCCGTGGACAGAGCGCCCTCCCGCTCGGGAGTCGGCTGCCGGGGCGCGGGGCCGAACGCTTGCCCCGTGGCCCAGAAAAGCACAATGAGCGGCCGGCCGCCCGCCGTATTTTACGAGCCTCTGTGTTTCACAATCATCGGCCTGCGCGAATCCGACACCCCCCGATCGCCGTCATCGGATCGCTCCCCCGTCAGGCCACGCGGCCTTCGACAATGCGCGCGGCGGCGGCGGCGGCAGCGCGCAGTGGTCTGATTAGGGCTAAAACGCGCGCATGCCACGCCCGCGCACACGCATCCTTCTTTCAATTACTCGAATGATTATTTCGAGTAAGGTCCTAAATATGTTTATAGATAGTCAAATTGTTTATTCTTTTGGGCAAAATAAAAAAATATAAATACATTTCAAAAAGTTCAAAAAATTGACAGTTTGACTGTGTGTAAATTATAGCTCTATCTACCTATCCGTCTATCTATCTATTTATCTATCAATCTATCTATTTATTTATCTATTATTTATCTATCTATTTATCTATCAATCTATCTATTTATTTATCTATTATTTATCTATCTATTTATCTATCAATCTATCTACTTGTATAACCATATTCGAAATAACCTAATTTCAATATTAATAAGAGAATCATTTCACAAGATACTACAAATGATCTGCAATAGTTATTACTTTTACGCACCATAATACAGGCAAACCCGAAAAATGAAGTTTTGTGGTAAACATATTGTAATTTTTCGCGGGCGGTTGAAATGCACGAAGTACTACACGCTTAATAATTGATGGACGATAACTAAAAGGTTTTTAAAAGTTATGTTAATGCTAATTATAAAATTTTATACAATAACAAAACAACTCAAAATATTGTTTAGCGAACTTCACAGCCTTGAACGATGTGTGTACGTTGCCACGTAATTACGTGCTGTGATCGACACAGCATTTTTTGGGCTTTCGAATTTTTAGATTTTGCTCACTCCAATAGTCCTGGCGGGGGGGTTGTTTGTTTGCATGAGGCTGCAGCTGTTGGGATTAAGCAACAAAAAAATTCGCCATTTTCCGGCGCTCGATTTCATAACTATCTTCTTACGAAGAATTCGTGAGGCGAGAAAGTAAAAGGAAGCAGTACTCAAATATATTAACTTTAACTTAACCTACGGAAGTAGCCGGCGCGGCGCTTGTTTGGACAAAGCGCGGGTTTGGATCATTGTGCGACGGGCCAAGGCTGGGTCGTGGTGCTGACGGTAGGAGAGCAGAGCAGGTCGTCTGGCGATTGAAAGGCAATGCCTAGCGATCGGAGAGCGTCGAGGCTTTCGCCATGGAGGGGAGCTTCTTGTCCGCTTATCGATTCACCCATACGAACTGATTCATCGGTTCTTACGACTGGTGCATGTGAAGGGCACGACTTTAGATTGCGTTACGACAAAGTTTGTCAAAATGAAGACAAACAATTTTTTGGTAGGAATGGTAATGGTGGTTAAACGAATGGCAAAGTACTAAGAAAATATTTGTTCCTTAATCTATGGGGAGGAAATTCGATTGACACGTTATTTGCTAATTTTTACTTTTTCGTATACGTACGTATATACGAGGAATAGAGTAACTTTCTCTATAGTACAGATAAAGTTATTTAATGCTGCGCGAAAAACGGCGGATTTTCAGCAGAAAAAAATCAATGCCGAACCCTGATAACGAAAATGTGGATACAGCCAGTTGCTAAATTAAAAAAAAACATCTAACATGTGGTGTAGCCAGAATCCCTAATATACCGTCTTTGATGCCGAGAATTCAATTCACGTCAAAACGTCTGTTCCGTCTGTTCCGTCTGTTCCGTCTGTTCCGTCTGTTCCGTCTGTCCGTCTGTCCGTCTGTCCGTCTGTCCGTCTGTCCGTCTGTCCGTCTGTCCGTCTGTCCGTCTGTCCGTCTGTCCGTCTGTCCGTCTGTCCGTCGGTCTGGTATATGTGAACAAACATAGCGAATTCATTTTTTCTCCCAGAGAATGTGTGTATGAGTTGAACTTCTGTTTTAGGAATGGGTACTTTTTCAGAAGGGTCAAATTTGAAAATAAGAACAACAGTCCAACTTCAAATCTATTTATAACAATCCTATTTCATGTTGTTTTTAATAATTACTAATAAAATATTGAAAAAAAATTGAAATTCTGTAGTGCGACAATTACCATAATTACTCATGGTAAAAAAAGAAACGCTAGGTCTAATTTTATTTTATTTTATTTAATAAAATTTTATTCCACTCTTCGACAGCAGTAACATACATTCCTAGATGAGAAGTATCAACACGTATTTTTTAGAAACGACGTGGCCTACGCTACCGAATACAATTGTGATATGGTAATATTCCCGCATGTAATCGTAATTTCTTAGTGAGCATTAGTAATGAGTAGCGTGCAAAATCCGTCCGATGAAAAAAGCAACGTTTGCTATGTAAAAACGCCGTGTCTGAACGGAACAGCAGCAACTGGGATCGCATCTCCCGACCTCCGCTTTGTGCCCGGCCACTCCCGCAGCTCGCGTTTCAATGCGCCCGCCATCCGGCCCCGCCCCCGCCCCCGCCCCCACCCCGCCCCGCCCACCTGCCCACCACGCACGTGCGCCAGGGACGCGCTCCTTCCGCGGCGGCGATGAAGGGCAGCACTCAATCCCTTCGGCCAGCGCCAACTTCCGCCCGATTTCTAGTGGATACGGCCGGCTTTGGTGGCTCATGGCTTCAATTGATGTTACAGCAACGATTTGATGGGTCGATGAAGGGCAGCGCTTAATCCCTTCAGTCAGGGACAACTTCCGTCCGATTTCTAGTGGACACGGCCGGCTTAGGTGGCTCATGGCATCAATTGATATCACTGCTGTTCCTCTGATCGGGGACAACTTCCGTCCGATTTCTAGTGGACACGGCCGGCTTAGGTGGCTCATGGCATCAATTGATATCACTGCTGTTCCTCTGATCGGAAGATCCTATGGTTCGAGTCTCGACGGGGACAGGATTATCGACACTAGCTTGTCAGCTAGGTCAAATTCAGTCGCTGTCTGGAGGAGAATTCTAGAGGTCGGCTGCCAGGATCGATAGTTTGTCGTGTTTTCTTCGATTAACACCCAAATAAGGCCATAGAAGCACCCTAAAAACGGCTCATGGCACGATATTTCCTTCTTCTTCCTTATCCTATTCTCACCTTTTACCTACACACGCTTACATGCACTGCACTGCCACACATGGCCGGGAGACCGGTTGGGTGCTTAGGGCTTGTTCAGCTGGTGCGGTACCCTTCTGGTGGGAGATACTTGGTTGGGGAAAACTCGGAAACCGAGAGGTAGATCGGCGCCAGATTTCGTCATTCAAGGGGAGATCACTGCCATCTCCCGCGATAAAGACGTGCTCTACACTAACGGGACCGATGGCCCTAACAATTGATGTGCCCGCAAGTTCACTAATCTATTAATTAAATAATCGAGTAAATACAAAAATGTCCTGCGGTGTTGACACTACAGAGTTTCTGTTCTGAAAGTGAATGAATAATTGAAACCGGTTTTCACATACTATATGAAATTTGAAGAAAAAAATAAGTTAAGCACAAACTATTGATGACGGAGATTGACGAGGAGATTTATAAGCTCCCGTTTGGAAGTCTCCGTTTTCCGCATGTTAATGTCGTTAATAAATTCAAATGATTGTGCCATGTTTACTGACCCCACGCCATTCCAACTCATAATCTTACCCCGCAGCGTCGGACCCCACCCTCCTTTCCACCCCAGGCCCATGGCTTCCTGCCTCACCCTCTCTCCACCACCCTCCCACCCCTCCTGCATATAATGCACCCATCCTCGTTCTTCGCATCTCGGCAGCCCCGTTCACTAACAACCCCCGCCCCCGCCTCGGCCGCCCGCCTTTTGGGCCCGCTGCCCTGCCGCTACCTGCCGCCGGGAGCTCTGGCCGCCCACCGTATATCTGCCAGGCGCCTCCGCCCTCCCGCTCACGCACTTGTTTCGCCCCCCCGCCCCCCACCCCAGCCGCCGGGTGACAATATCGTCATATTGAACGGCGCGGCCCCGACGCTCCCAGATTTACAGCTCCCATAAACGTCGTTCAGCGGAGAAGGCGCGGGGGCGATGCCACGGGACGGGGTCGGCGGCGGGGGCGGAAGAGGAGGTGGGGGAAGGGAACGGGAGCGGAGGTAGTGGGGGAAGCGGGGGTGGGAATGGCGACGGCGAGAGCGGCGGGTGAGGGAGGGCTGCGGCAAGGGACGACGACGGCAGGGGCGGTGGCGGCAAGGGACGGCGACGGTGAGGGGTGGCGATGGCTGAGGGGGAACGATGATGGCGAGGAACGGCGAATGCGAGGACCGGCGACGGTGAGGATGGGGTGTGATGTTAACGGGCAGGGGCAAGGGGGCTGGGCGGGGGGAAGCGATGACGACTACGAGGGCTATGGTGAGCGACGGTGGCGGCGAGGGACGGTGAGGATGGAGGGGGTGAGGGAAATTGATGCGAGGGTGGGGGCGTGAGGTGGGAATCGATGTCAATTACGAGGGTAGGGGGAGGGACGATGGTGGCGAGGGTCGGTGGCGGCGTGGTACGGTGGCAACGAGCGACGGTGGCAGCGAGGGACGATGGCGGCGAGGGATGGTGGTGACGAGGAACGGTGAGGACGAAGGAATGCGATTGCGAGGGACAATGCTCGCGAGGGTCGGGGACAGAGACGGACGGGGACAGCGAGGGAAGGGGACAGAGAGGAGCGGGGACAGAGAGGGTCGGGGACAGAGAGGGTCGGGGACAGAGAGGGTCGGGGACAGAGAGGGGCGGGGACAGAGAGGGGCGGGGACAGAGAGGGGCGGGGACAGAGAGGGGCGGGGACAGAGAGGGGCGGGGACAGAGAGGGGCGGGGACAATGAGGGACAGTGAATTTGAGGGAAGGCGATAGCGAGGGGGGAGGTATGGGACGTCAACGGTGAGAGAGGGGGCGTTTGCGGGGTCGATGACGAGGGCGACGGCAAGGGAGGCAGCGAGGCATGGTGGGCCGCAGGGAGGAGCGTGCGAGAGCGGGAGGGTGGCGGCAGGGACGCCGTGGGCAGTGATGACGGGAGGGGGGAGGGGCACCATTTGCGGGGGTGGCGCACCCTTCGGATGTCCGCATTCTTCTGTTCCTCGTTTCGCTCCAGCCCCTCTTTACGACGCCTCCCGGGACGACGGTCATTTGCTGCAAAGGCGCATGAAATGCCTCGAAAGGGGGCTTTGTTTGTGCTGCAGCAGCCGAAAACGATCTTCTGGGTTCAACTGGAAATGCGCGCGAAGGAATAGTGTCCTACGACAATTTTCGTTGTTCAAAATAACTTATCGTGCATTGTGCCTGTTTTGTTCACCTGAGCAATATTACCCACGTGAACACGATGCGATTTTGATGTGTGACTTAAAATGTATTTGCACCTAAGCAAGACGCGATAGATATCTCTTTTAATTTCTTTAAATTACCAATATTTACAAAAAATCAGGGTTCAATTCATTTGGCACTGGAAGAGAAGGTCTTGCCAGATTGTGGTTTATTCTCTAACAGGTACCTGTCACCCAAGCTGTCGGTTGATCAAGAAACTCGTAGTATTTTTCTGTTCTCCTCCAAGAGCTATGCAGGGAGAACTAGTAAAAAATTGCGTTCCAGTGATGAAGCAGCTTCGCAGATATTTTCTGACCCGAGAAGCGAACATTTAAATCGATTTTAAACAATTTTAGAATAGCGTAAAACTTACCCAGACTACAGAAATAACTCAACAAAATTTCCAAAGAGTCATTTAATCTCCCAATTTTGTCTTGTAATTAGATATTCGTAGAATTCATATTATTTGCGTCACGAAGTTGTGATGGAGAAAGTACAATGTGAGGTATGATGAAGCAGCAACTTTTAATAATGAATAATTGAACAATTCATTATTTCACTCCGATTGAATATTCCTAAGAAGAAAGCAGCATCGAGAATCTTTTTTCGTTTTTCCTGACGTCGCTCGGTAGTTCTAGAGCTCACAGACCGAAGTAAAACTTCTGGAATGGCACAGATGACGAATATCCTATCTTGTGCAGCAGCTTCGTTTTGTAATTACTCAAGCGAGACTAGAAGCAACTTGCTACAGAGGTCCTCATGGCAAATATTTGCTGACACGTTCAGAGAACAATGCTACAGCGATCGAAAAGCCACCGGTCACAACCACCGTATCGCCGCCCGGTGGGCGTTGGGCGGCTGAGTTGGAGTGTTTTGCGCCCCGGACCCGCCCACTTCTTTCGCCCCCGCCCCAGCCGGCGCTAAGAAAGCGGCCCGGGTTCAAGGCTTCGTGTTTTACGCGCGGCAAGAACGCGTCGCGACCGGAGGCCGCTGGCGAAACGTTGACTCATGGCCTAACGAGAGAGCCCGACTCTCGGCCCGTCCAGCCCGGTGACCCGTTGTCACCAAAAGAACCCGCGCACGCCCGTGTTCTCAACCGCCATCCCACCTGCCAAGCCGCCCGCCATCCCGCTCGTCTTCCTGCTCACCTCCCTGCCCGCCATTCCGCCCGCCATACCGACTGCCATCCCGTCCGCCATCCCGCACGCATTCTTCCCGTCTTCCTGCCCACTATCCCACCCGCCATCCCACCCACCTTCCTGCCCGCCATCCCGCCCATCATCGCGCTCGTCATCTCGCCCGCCATCCTGCCCGCCTTCCCGCCTGTCTTCCCTGCCGCCTATCCAGCGCCCAAATGCCCATCGTCCCATTCACCCATGTCTTCCCCGGTCACCCAAATTCCCATCCACACACCGATCAACCACAGAAAAGCCTACTCATCCGCTCATCAACCGACCGCCCAAACGCCCATCAACCACCCCACGACCCATCCAGCACTCGCACTCACACCCTTCCGCCCGCTTGTATGCCGCCCGTCCTTCCACCGTTCAAAAGCACACCCACCGCTCACATTCCCGAGCACCTACCCACCCACTTACCCACTCACCCACACGCCAATTGCACACACCCCGCTTGCTCGTCTGGTCGCTTGCTGGTCACCCGTAAGTCGGTCACAATTTTTTTCCGTTCGGTAGTGGATTGCAGGCAACCCTTCTGGTTCCGAAGTTTCGCCGGAAACTTCTTTCTCGTTGTTGCACATGCGAGTTCTTCTATTGTACCAAATTCGCTTTCTCTTCTGAGTTCCAAGAATGATTGCTTAGCTCGAATTTTTGCATAAAACTGCTGGAAATTTGACCGCATCAGCTGCGAGTAAATAATTTCGAAACTTTTCACAAAAAATTAAATATTACTTCTAGATAAATTATCTCGTGAGTGTATCCGTTTCTTGAGCTCGAGACACTTTATTGCAAATTCCTCAATAATTCGCAATACATCGCTTTCAAACCTTAATAAGTTCACGTAAAATCGGATTCTAGAGTGTTTGCATTGTTAATTGTCAATTGTAACTCCTTAATTCTTGATATTGTAAACATGTCAATAATATTGGGGTTGGTTTGTCAAGAAACTTACATATTCTACAAAGAAAGTTCTCTTACATGAAATACATTGTTTTATGGACACAAAGTCAACAATACAACAGTTGGACGGGAAAACATTTATGAAGCTTCATTCTTATCTGGTATGCTTCGATGTCTGCTAATTTCTGTTTCCTTTTTGCAGTACTACTCATGATTATTCATCAGAATTAAGTGAGAAATAAAGGTGTACAAAGACGGAAAACGCATTCATATCATTCCAATTTCATAGACATTCCTGCGTTTTCCCTCTTTGACATTCTCTTTTTCAACATTTACTTCGGTGTTTCAAGTAGTAAGTGCATTTAAAGTACCGTACTGTTCCTTTCTCTTCCTTCTGTCGACAGAACTTTGTGAGAAAATTCCACATTCTCCTGCATTTTGCCGCGCAACAAAAATAAATGGGACATAAAATGCCTTCCCTTCAGTGTGAACTTGAATGTCTGCAATCTTCAATGTCGCCAGTGTAACGAAGCTCAACATTAGAGGAGGATCGATTTGGCCACTTTAACACCCAAATCATCTGTTTTATCAACGCGGGCGATCGTGAATCACCCGGCGAGAACTTTTTGCTCGGCTGCACCGCACCTCGGAGCTTTTGCTCCTGGGGACGTGTCGGCATGGTTTCTCTTAGGTAATAACACTTTCATCACGGGGGCGGACTTTTTGCCCCGGCGCCGCCTGCATCGCCCGCACCGCCCGCGTCGGCCTCGTCGCCCACACCGCCCTTGCCACTCGCAACACCCACGACTCCTGCGCCACCCGCGTTCCGCGTCGCCTGCGTCACTCGCTTCGCCCAGATCACACACGTCACCCGCTTCACCCGGATCACCCGCGTCGCCCAGGCCACCGACGTTATTCGTGTCGCCCATGTCAGCCGTGTCATCTGCGTCACCCGCGCCACCCACGTCACCCGCGTCGCCCAGGTCACCCACGTTATCTGCGTTGCCTAAGTCGCCCATGTCACCCACGTTACCCGCGTCACCCAGGTCACCCACGTCACCTACGTCGCCCATGTCACCCACGTTCCAGCTTCGTCCAGTCACCTACGTCGCCCATGTAACCCACGTCACCCGCGTCACCCAGGTCACTGACGTCACCCGCGTCACCTACGTCGCCCATGTCACCCACGTTACCCGCTTCGTCCAGTCACCTACTTCGCCCATGTCACCCACGTTACCCGCTTCGTCCAGATCACCCACGCCACCTACGTCGCCCATGTCACCCACGTTACCCGCTTCGTCCAGATCACCCACGTCACTTACGTCACCCATATCACCCACGTTAACCGCTTCGTCCAGATCACCCACGTCACCCACGTCGCCCATGTCACCCACGTTACCCGCTTCGACCAGATCACCCACGTCACCCACGTCGCCCATGTCACCCACGTTACCCGCTTCGTCCAGATCACCCACGTCGACTGGGTCAGTCGCGTCGCCCGTGCCTACTGTCACCCGACGTTCCCTCCACGGCGCGCCGCTTCCCCGTCATCCTTACCGGTCCAGCAGCCTCCAGCCTCTCATCTCTCCCCACTTCAACACACCTCTCCCCCCAGCAGCTCACGCCGTCCCCTCACCGTCTCTCGTCACCCCGTCACCGCCGTCATCGCCTTCCCGTACCCACTATCCCTTCCTCTCACTCTTCCCTCGCCACTCCTCCTTCTGCCTCCAGGCTGGGCCCTTGCGGCACTCCACTCCACCATATCCAGATAAAAATTAAGAAAGCGTTAGCCTACCTCTAATACGGTTTCCAAAATGGATGCTTCATACAAAAGAAACAATTGGAGGAAAACAGGGAAGGGAGTTCATAATGTTTTTACTGTCCCTAATTTAGCACCATTATATTTTTCTGTAAATTCTCATCGTCAGTATCAACGCATTCACTACTTCACTCATTCCTTGTACGTCGTCTCCACGGATTTCGATCCCGACACCGACACCAGTGACATTATATTACCTTGCCTCAACAATAACCCACCATCATCTCTGCAAAGCCACTTGCATGCTCACCATGAATATCATCACCTTTGCTACCACCACCTGTTTCCAGTCCTTTTTTATTGTTTGATTTTTTCATTTTCCTCCGTAATATTGTGATCTTTTGTCCGATGTTTTTGCCGTCTCATCTTGTACTCTTGTCCGCTGCATCTCAGGAAATAATTATTTTTTTTATTGGTCACAGCAGCTGTAGGATGTGTTTTTTATTTTCTAAAAACATAATATTAAAAAATTTAAAAATAGAGATAAGCTTTGTTTGTTAAGTTACATTTAATGATATTTCTTGAATGTATCCTTAAGACATTAAAAAATGCAAGTGAAGGACTTGGCTCTAGGTAGTTTTAAGCCACATCGAGTTCATTCTGAGAAATAAGAAGGTAATGGTTTCCTCCATTCCTTGTCACGGAGGGAAAAAGAAATGTCTCCATAACTCAGCGCCATTTGTTACACAAACACCACAATACTAGCACAAAATGTAATACATGTGTGGCGGTTGTGTTGGTAGGATTAAACTATTTTTGTCGGAAATGTGGCATAGAACCCTTCAATTGTGCATTCTCTATTTAATGCAGAAAATAAATTGAGTGAGTTCCTAGAAAAATGAAAATCCTTAATATTTTTATTTGCAAGTGCAGTTTTTATTACTCTAGTATTTCAATCTAGTATGACGTTTTACTTCAGACCTTCCTTGTACCTAGACAAGACATGTATCATTCCTCAAAAATTGATCAATGACCGAAAGAAAATGTTTTTTGAACTCGACGCTGCCGACATGGTTTAGACAAGCAATAAACAAATTTTGGACTTACGAATTACTACATTTGTTACTTGATATCTCGCACGGTACTAATTAGATTTTTTTTAAACAATAGGTATCTATCTCAGTAAAAAAATGATTAAGAAATTACAAAATTTACATATTTAACACTTTGTATAACCAAATCAGTTTTTAATTTAATTTTAACAAATTCTTAAATGCATATTCAGTCAAAAGAACATCGTTAATTTTTGCTTAATTCTAACAAAATTATGTATTTTGGTGTAATTATTTCAGAATAATTGACGTATTTTCCATTTTTTAATAATATTTCTCTTTGCTTATATGAAATAAGTTTCTACATTTTGAGCTCTATTATGAATAAAACCAAATTTTCCAAACTAAAAACGTAGATAACGTCTAGATAGTATTTTCCATTTTTTTCAAATATTTCTCTCTGCTTATATGAAATAAGTTTCTACATTTTGAGCTCTGTTATTAATAAAACCAAATTTTGCAAACTAAAAACGCAGATATTTTGGCGGACCGCCAAGTGTTTCTGGAGGACCACGAATGATCGGGAAACCACATCCCCACCGCCTTCGAAGTGATGGCGTGGTGGGTGTGAGCGAAGCGGGGCGTCTAACCGTCGCGCGCTCTGCTTCTAAATTAAGGAACCGCAGGTCAGAGATTTACGCCACCAACAATAGAAGTTACGATGTTTAATGGCTATTTATACGACGACTCTCGCACACGTCCCCCTGAAGCCTTTCCCGTCCCAAGGCCTCCTTCCCTTCAGCGCACTTCGCTATAAACCACGTTGTGTCTACTACACGTAGTATTCTTAGTGCCGACCATATTATTCTTTATGCTTGGAACGAAATTGTTTAACAACAACGTGTGCGGTCTGTGGCGCTCGAAATACGTGTTCAAGAGATTGAAATAGGAACTGCAGGCGAAGAGAAGAACGTACTGTTGATAATAAAAGGCGGCAATTTGTCGCTGAACAGATCTATTTTGGGCAAGGTTTTGTTAATTGAGATGGTGATTTTTAAGTTTATGGAATCCATTAAAAATTTGCTAAGTAACAATATTATAATTTCAGTTCATCAAATGAAGTATGGCCTTATTTTTCGAGTTTATTAATATTATTAGTGATATTACTAAAGTAACATTTTCAGGAAGGCGTCGAACAGAATATCGGAGGTTATAGAATATTTTTTTCTTAGCACCCAGTTCGTGATTACATGCTTGATAGGGAATATCCGATTCAAGATTATACGATATCGTATATTTGCATAATGTACAAAGCTTATAAGATATAATATCCAAGTATATTCATGACTTCATACAGGAAACATGCTCATACCATTGTGAATAAATTTTTTAATTCCTCAATAGTTTTTGAAGGCAAATAAATCAAATTAACACATCTCTTTATTTCATCTTGTTTTCCTTATAAATATGTAACTTTGTTTAAAAACTGAAAACTATCTAAAAACTAGTAGAGAATTTAAAGACGTAGACTTGCGGAGATGGGATTGTCTCGTGCTTGTTTCATTGCTCGGGTGTAGCAAGGGCGTGGCGGAGGTTAGTCACCCAGCTGGCGAACACTACGAAAACGACTTTGCATCAGCCGCGGACAGCTGCACAACGAAAGTTGGCGAAGACTAAACTACATGGCCAGAGAGAATACAACGGTCACACTTAACCAAGTACATGCTCATTAGACTGCGGTCCCGCTTGCCACCGTAGAGTCGAGCTGCTCGTTATAGCACCGCATGCCGTATGTGTAAGGTAGCACTCGTTCCTTTCTAGACTCTGTGAAACCCCCGCTCGTTAATGTCGGGGGATGTTCGGGTTCCAAGGAGAAAAATCATAAAGTAAGTGTGTTTCAAATTTTATATTCTGTAAATTAGTAGTCATTTGAAATCGTGAAACCTTTTCGTAAGTTGAAAGTAGGCAATGGTAAGTCACATTTTTGGAGTACTTATAAGTAATTTTAGTGTTCCCCAAAAATATAAACGCATAATCAATTTGAGTTTGAAGAAAATAATTTCAGGAGAAAATGAGCTGTTTATTCTGCTAGTTAACGAGTTAAATTGGTGTATCGTCACTTCGGGTTTAAGTAATGGATTTACTAAATGGATTTCTTTCGGAAAATTTCATCCCTTGAGTAAGCTTCATAGCATCCTTCTACAATCATTTGATATTCTGGAGAGATGAGTTCTGTATAGACTTCACCTAAACATTCTAGTTTATAGGCGACATGCGGACAAATATACTCCTTGCTTAATTCAAATAATTTATGTTACAAATGCTTTTTAAATTAAAATTAAAATGATATAGGATTGTTAGTGCGCCTTGTAATGTTCACCCCGCGCGCATTTAATGGCTTGTCATGTCAAAGCTGTCAATGGTTTTAAGCATTAAGGGAACTGCTGAAAATATTGAAATATTGAATGCGTATAATACAAATTTATATGCAAATAATCTATGACTTATACAATTTAAAAGATAAAGTAACATTACTTTGTAATGAGGTAAAAAAAGACCGTCGTCAAGGGAGGCATTCTTCGAAGAAATGAACCGAACATAACGAAATTTTATCTCCCCTCCCAGACACACACCACTCAAACACGTCGTAGGGAAGAACCCAACTTGTAGATAAACTCACCCCACAAGCTTTCAAATGAACCCTCAACAACTTCTCTAGGTGGTATAGTGCCAAACTTCCGTATCTCTCTCTCCTCTCTAGTCTTTCCTCCATCTCTCCTCTCATCTCTTCCCTCTTCGCTCTTCCTATCTTTCTCCTCTTTCCTCTTTCTCCTCTTTCTCTTCTTTCTCCTCTTTCTCTTCCTTCTCATCTTTCTCTTCCCTGTCCTCTCTGTCATAAACTTACAGTATCAATTTCTTTCATTTTTCAAAAATTTTGATCGCTCTTATCCACGGTGCCGGACCGCGCGTGCTTATTCTACTTGAGCATTCGTCCAGTTCTGGTCTCCGTCGCTCTCCGTCACTTTCCTCCCCCGCCCCTGCCTTGGCCGGAGTCGACTCTGCGAGCGATGCCTCCGCCGCGCCAGTTGGGCAACGCCTGCGCGGCGCGGCGCGGCGCGGCGTCCCGAGTCGTGCGTCCCCACGGATCAGTCGGTCGCCGCGGCGTGACGCCTCCGCTTTCGCGCCCCGCCGCCGCGCCGGCCGGTGTGGCGTGTCGCAACGGCGCGGTGCGGCGCGGGCGGGGGCGGGCGTGAGAATGGACGCTTTTTGCATCGGCTGCGACGCTGTCGGAGGCGGGCGCCGCTCCACCGCCGTCCGTTACAGCCTGCCGCCGCCCCCATCGCCCCCGCCCCCGCCCATGCTGGCGCACGCGGTGCCGTCGTTGCGCATCGCGATAGTATAGTGCGATGACGGTGGTGATCGTCGTGATGGTATCGTCGTGGTTGACATGGTGGTTGTCGTGGAGGTTGTTGAGGAGATTGTCAGGGACGTTGTCGTAGAGGTTGTGGCGGAGATTGTCACGGAGGGTGTCGAGGATGTCGAAGAAGTTGTCGGGGAGATTGTTCAGGAGATTGTCGGGGAGGTTGTCAAGGAGATTGTTGAGGATGTAGTCGAAGAAGTTGTCGGGGAGGTTGTCAAGGAGATTGTTAAGGATGTTTTCGAAGATATTGTTGGGGAGGTTGTTGCAGAGGTTGTCGAGGAGAATGTTGAAGATGTTGTCGGGGACGCTGTTGAGGACATTGTCGCAATGGTTGTCCAGGACATAGTGCGGAGGTTATCGAGGGTTTTTTTGTTGCCATATTAGTTCTGGTGCTAATGGTTGACGTGGAGGTTACGGTGTTGGTCATGGGATGGAGATGTGGTGATGGAATCGCGACCTTAGAGACGCTTCCAATCGTTCGTCGACCGTGATGTCCATTTGGAATAGGAAGCATAGGCGAATCGATATCCCTGCTCCAGATCGCACGCTTCGATGGGCACTCTGCTTTCATCCTCAAACACCTGATTTGTGGGCTGGCAGCAGCATACCACAGAAGCTGACGCGCTCGCTTTCTACCCGCCAGCGGTGGTGTTCGAATCGCGAGCAAAATCAGGCGAACTAGGCTGTGCTCAGTATTTGCTTATTGTAGCCCGTGGGCTAATGCTCTTCGAGCTTTCCCACTCTCATTCCGCCATCTATGCACGTCACAATTTCATTCCAAAACGCCCCCACTGTCATTTATATGTGTATTATTTATTTATTTTACGTCATACACGAGATATTTTGAAATTTGGAATTCAACGAAATAAAATAATTCGAAAAGAATAACTATATCTTGTTGAAAAAAGAAATATATATATATATATATATATATATATATATATATATATATATTGTGGTATCCTAAAGGTATTATAGGTATCCTAAAGAATATTTATAAAATATATCTCTTTTCAATAGCGTCCGATTTTGAGCAATTTTCATAAAATATAGAATTGAATACACGGAGAATTTCGTAAGCTTATATTAAGCTTCTTCACAGTGGAAATTCCTGGGATATTTTTTCCGAGATGTGTTTGATAAAGATTGCAAAATCTTCCTATTGCGGCCAAAGACATACAAAATCAAAGGCCCAAAAGAAAAATATCAGCTCGCTTTCATGTTCAGTCTCAAATGAATCAAACGATTTGCACGGTTTGCCTTTCATGTGTATATTGCCTCATTTGAGTGACTGCTCCCGACGTAAACAAGCTACTGTAAAATTGTTTGAACTACTATTGGACAACTTCCAAGAACACAAAGTTTCCTACTTCCTATTCGTTTCTTTAAATGGTATATTCATTTTTCACCCAGTAAACAGGGATTGCAATTGCCAGAAGAAACGGTGCTTACATTTAATCTAGGAAAGTTCAAGTGTGTGTTGCGAATCGATATTTTGGGTTATTCCCACCGCTTGTATTAAATTATGCGTTTGACTTACCACACGCAACCGTTCACAAGTTCTAATGGTCAAACTTGTCCCCTCAACGACTACGAACGACCCTCCGCATTAATATTACATCTAAAATGTCACGACGGGAATTCGCAGTTCAATTGTGTAGTTTAGAATTGTCAGGTAACTACATCTCATGACAATGTACAGGTTTCTTCCACAAATGACGAAAAATGATGGTTAAATAGAAAACTTGAAAACACTTGAATTAATTCAAATTCAGACTATATCGCGTTTTCAAGATTATTTGATGGCAATCAAATGCTTGACGTTCTCTGTGAGTTAGAATAAAGGCAAGTGGAAATGAAAGAACTAATCTCACATATAACTAACATATACTCACATATAACATATAACTCACACACACATATAACTCACATATAACATAAACTAACAACAACGTATACGTTGGATACTTTTGAAACTCACTGCTTACAAATTACATAACGTGCAAATACAGTATGTGCAAAAGTAAAAGATCTATTCAGAACATTCGCAACTGGAAATATGTTTCTTTCGCAAATTCTTCTTATTCGAAAGCGATAACGCAGGGAAGATAGCTATCAGAAGTATCTTTATACTGAATAAAACTGTCATTATGTGGGTCCACCATTCGTTGGCACAGTCGAAGGATGTTGGAATACAATTCACTGTCGATGATTAATGGTCTTTAAATGACGGTATATTTTATTGCAATTACTTAGAATAAAATGATAGAACAATATAGAATAAAATTAGGAGAATGAAGCATTACTGTTCATGAAAATCGACATTACTGCTCATGTAAACTGTATTCTGAGACAAATTATAACTGACAACAAACTCGTAACTGACAACAAACTCAAACCTTATTCTTCCATCACACCTAATGAAACTGTAGATTGACTTCCCTGGAGAGGATGAAGAATTGTCTTCAAACAATTGAGAGGTCCTTTTTGGAAATAAATGAAGGGATGTGAATCTTTCGTATAATTAACCTAATTCAAGATTGAAGGCATTCTGAAAGTGGCAGGAACTAAGATACTGGGCAGGGGTAAACTGTACGGCGAGGAATGTTGGCATAATCGTACTTTAATCCAAACAATACTGTATTTGGTGTCGATAACAACAGAGTGTGTGGATTGAGTAGTTTTTGTGGTTCACTAATAATGACGATTTGCTATTTTATACCTTCTTGGTTCGAAATTTGGAATAGTCTTGAGAACCGCAATCGTCTTGAGAAACTCAAGCTCCAACCAACGTTTGTCGACATAAGCGAGTGCAATGGCAGGAGTACAAGTGGCGGAAGCAGGAACAAGGTCCGGTCGGGGCGGGGATGGGCGGGGACGGGAGCTTGGGCATGGGCGGGGCGGGGGCGTGGGTGGGGCGGGGCGGGCGTGGGCGGGCGGGGCCGGGCGGGGCAGGGAGGGGTCCGGCGGGGCGGGGCGGGAGCGTGGTCGGGAGCGTGGGCGGGGGCGTGGGCGGGAGCGGGGGCGGGGGCGGGAGCGTGGGCGGGAGCGGGAGCGGGGGCGGGAGCGGGGGCGGGGGCGGGGCGGGGAGGGGCGGGTGGATTTCTCCGAGCGAGCGGCCGTGATCGCTGTTGCGGCGGAGCTGCGGTTGGCGCGGCGAAAGAGCTGCTCAGGCCGCAAATGGACCGTGCGGCGCGGCGCAGCGCAGCGGCGGCAGCGGCGGCGGCGGTGGCGACGACGGCGGCGACGGCAGTGGGACAGGTTGAAGGAAGAGGTGGAGGTTGAGGTGCAAGCAGAGGATGAGGTTGAGGCGGAGGTAGAGGTAGAGGTTGAGGTTGAGGCGCAGGCAGAAGCTGAGGCGGAGGTAGAGGTTGAGGCGGTGGAGGCAGTGGCGGAGGTAGGTGGAGGTGGAGGTAGACGAATAGAGGAGGCGAGGGCGGGGGCGAGAGTGAGCGCGGGCGATGCACTGTTGGGTGGTCGCGACCGCACGCGAAGTCGCGTCCTCAACCTACTCGTCGAGCATCCTAGTCTCGTGTTATTCTCGAAGGTTTGGATCGACCCTCAGTGCAGTAATCATACCGCTCACCTTCCACCTGAAGGTACTGAAGCCCAATATGTGAAATTTGAAGGGTTTGTGGCAGATTTCCTCGCGGTTCTCCTCTTTCCCCTGCCTCTTACACCGCAATTAATCCATCATTGAAATCACCTCATTACCATTACCCATTTATCCAAACCATTAATCGAAAATACTAAGTTGAGGGCCATAATAAAGATTAATCTTCAAGGTGCTATGCACCAAACGTAAATCCTCGAACGTAAAAAACAAGATGTACTAATAGTAATTAACTTATTTAGCTTTATTTGTTAATTTGCAATTCTGGAACGTTTTTGTGTTTTAGAAGCAAAACTAAGTAAAAACAATGTTATTTGAAGATATTTTTCCATTTCTCTTAAAAGCGGTAGTAGAGCGAGGTTCCGTCACCAAGTATGCGTAGAGCTTGATACACGTTGTACTATAATTATCATTCGCCTAGAATATGAAATGTATGATATTTCAACTTGTACACATCATTTTTATTTTAATCAAACATTCTCTATGAACAACGAGTAGAATTGTCTCTCGATACAGTGAAGGCTACTATGATGAACTTTCAGTTCTAATGAACTAACTTGCAACGTCGGTTATAGTGAACACAGACAATACAACTATCAGAAAAAATAATACCAGTACCTCAAATTCAAATACAACTAAGGGTTTCCTGACAGTGATTCGGGTGAATTGTATTTTTGTAACATTTATGCCAAAAGGGGATTGAGAGAAATCTGCCACCGAGAAAATGGCATTTGCTCAGCAGAGGCAGTTCTGTCCAGCTTGAAGTCTTCATGAACGCGTACTGCAAGTGGAAAACAAGTGGAATGGAAACCAGCTAGGGCATCCTGAATGCGGTGAAAGGCTCTTTCAGAAAAAAGAAAATAAGTGTGATGACCAATAAGATACAAAAATGAAGAAAGTTCTTTGGTGCAGGAGGCATTGAAGTGTGGAAATATTGCACTAAGATATTTAGAATGGGTGAACAATGTTGAGTGAAATGTGGAGAAAGTATAAAGATATTGAAATTTTGAATTCGCGGCGATAGGAGTTTTTACTGCACCTTTAAAATAATAAATTCATATTTGAACACTGTATTATTTATTGGGACGACTATGCACACATACTTTATTCACATAATTAGAAACGTTGGTCCCCAGAGGTCCAGAATGATCTTTGCCATTAACACCTTTTTTAAATTCCAATCTTCAAACCGGGAGTGTTAGCTCAGAGCACCAATTGATTGAATTGAATGTGCTTTATTTTACGTGGCGAGACTCAGGCCAGCCCTTCCGCCTGACCACGCAAATTCCGCTACGCTCCTTTCACCAACCATGGGAGAAAGAAGGTATTACTTGAGCAACGAAACAGGCGATTTGAATTTAGCTCAGAGGCATCATTTAGGCTTGAGGATCTTTTCCTTGCAGTAAATATACTAACATGGGACAGGCGGCTTTACTTCCCCTCCGAAGGAAGGATTTTCTCGCCCTTAAAAATCCACGGCTTCGATCGGGTTCGAACCCGCAAACTTGGGTATAACAAGTCCGATACGCTAACCGTTACACCATCGCCGCCGCAAATGATTGTCATTGCAGCGCCTCTGACCGGGAGGTCTTAGGTTCGAGTCCTGACGGCGGCAGGATTTTCGACTCTAGCTTGTCAGTTAGGTCGAATTCAGTCGCTGTCTGGAGGAGAAATCTAGCGGCCGGCTGCTCTAATTGGTAGATTTCCGTGGTTTCTCCGATCAACACCAGGCGAATACCGGAAGAGTACCCTAAAAACGGGACACGGACCGCCCGCGATCTTTCCTTCCTCTTCCTTGGCCTATCCTCTCCCGTTACACACACACTCACACTAGCATGCACTACACTACCACATATTCCTGGAGATCGGTCGGCTAGAGCTTGTCCCCGCTGGTGGGAGAGTACTGGTTTGGGGGAAACCCACACAGTATACATAGTATATACGGCATATAATAATAAAATATTCATATTTTTTCTTTGAGTAAAATGTTTTGAGTAAATATGAATACATGATATTATATTAAAATATCATGTAATTTACTTCACGTGAAGTAAATTGAACAACCAATTTCTTTATTACAAATCCTGTATTATTACCAATGGCTACTGGAAGTCTTTGTACTTGAGGCACGGAAGTCAGTTGTTATCTACCCCACTTGTAGACAAAGGGAGTGACGTTGCTTTTCTCGTCCCGACGCCGGCGCTGTGATGTATCTGGAGGTTGAGGCCAGGAGGTGGGAGCGGAGACGGGGGTGGGACGAGGGCGGGCGGGGTGAGGCAGTCGTGAAGGGGGCAGAGGTAGTGTTGGAGGAGGTGGAGACTGACGTGAGAACGGAGGCTGTAGTGAGGGCGGAGGCGGAGTGAGGTGCATGGGCGGTGCCAGTGGAAGTGGAGGTGGCGGACTCGAAGCGGAAGACGAATCCGGAGAGTGTGTAGGTTCGGGAGCAGGGGAGAGAGCAGTGACGGCGGAAGGAGGGACGGCTGTAACGATGGCTGCGGCTATGGAGGTGATCGTGGAGGCGGGTGCGGGAATCGATGACGGAGCTATAGGCTGTGGCGGGGGTTGGGACAGTAGGACTGGAGCAGGCGAAGGTGGGTGCGGGTCAATGCTAGATCCTCTGACGAACGGGTGTACAGCAGGGTGCGCGGGTCCATGAGTCGAGGCGGGGGCCGAGTTGAATTGATTGATTTGATTGTTAGTGATTCCGAGCGCGTCAACTACTGAGATCATTAAGGCCCTGTAAATATAGTGCATGTTTTCATCGGGAGGTGGAGGTGATCTTCTCGCAGTAGATGGCAAGATCCAGCGCAGACTAGCGGGGTTTGCCCCAACCAGGTATCTCCCACCAGCCGGGCACCGCCGCAGCTGAGACAAGCTCTAAATCCGCGACCGGTCTCCCGGCTTGTGTGCTAGTGTAGTGCATGTTAGTGTAAGTGTGTGTGTAAGGGGAGAGGATAGGACAAGGAAGAGGAAGGAAATATCGCGCGCGGCCCGTGGCCTGTTTGTTAAGGTACTGCTCCGGCATTCGCCTGATATTGATCGGAGAAACCACGGAAAACGACCGACCATAGCAGGCGGACGCCAGATTTCTCCTCCACACAGCGACTGAATTCGACCTAGCTGACGAGCTAGTGTCGAAAATCCTGCCGCCGTCGGGCCTCGAATGTAGGACCCCCCGGTCAGAGGCACCGCAGTGACATCAGTGGATGCCCTGAGCCACCGCTCGCTGTTCGAGTTGGAGAGGGCGGAGTGGGAGGCGGGACTGCGCGTGGCGTGGAGGTGAACGCTCTGCGCGCTGCGAGTGCCGTCGCCTGCCCCGCCCTCGCCGCCTTCCTCCTTCGGCCGCGCTGCGCCGGAAATCGAATCGATGCTCCGCGCAGGCGACGGAGCCAACCGGAGGGCGAGGCGGGCGATGCCCTCGCGTCAGGGGCGCTGCAAGAGTTAGCGACTCTCCTTACCCCAATTCAAAAACACATGTTATAGTTAAAGTGTTAAGCCCGGTATACACGGTACAGTTTTCGTGCAGTTTGGACGTACAGAAAACGTGCAGTCCAGACTGCACCTTTTCTACATGAGCATGTTCATAATTTTTTATGCAGAAAGCCTACGGTTAGACTCAAGCGCCTCTAGCGGCAGAATCATTCACTAACAATAATCGGCCATTTCGATTTTGTGGTTAGGTGTGTCAAAGTGCCTTTATTGTGAAGTGATATGTTGTGATAATCTTCCTTTTCCCCAATTCCTGCCTTCCTATTTTTATTGTCAATGCTCCTCATGATTAATTAATACCAAATAAAGATCATAGCCAGAACGAACACACAGAAATACCGCCATTAACAGTACTCGGACGGCACAATTCAGTTGTTTCTCTTTAGACCCCCTAGCGGCGGATTGTGGCGATTCGTGCAGAAAACGTATTGACCGTGTATGCGCGACTTTTGGCTTTTATACTTCTAGTTTGGGATCTTGAAGTTTCTGTATAGAAACTGAATGAGAATCTGCACGAAAACTGTACCATGTAAACTATACCATGTACCGTGTACCGGGATTTAGTTAAAGTTAGTTAAAAGTATCACGTAAATGTTAAAATTATGTCATTTACAAATATTTATATATTGAGTAGTTTAACTAGCGGGGAAAATGTTAGGTCTCGAGCGTAATGTCACGTTGAGCTTCAGTTAAATCCGTGTTATACACAACATTTAGTTTTTAAATTTTTTAAATTTAATTTATTGTTTACTTTTAAACACACGTACGCACTGATGCAACATTGGCTTATAACTATTGATACTTGCACTATCTGGTAATTTGGCACTGCGTCTCACATTCTTCATTTACTCTCTGCTGTTACCTTTGTCTCAGAAGCAATACTGACGCCTTCGAGAAGAATAAAGTGTGAATATAGTCGCACTGTAATCACGTTTAAAAAATAACAGTTTATTAAAAACTAAATGAAGATTATCGTAACTTAAAATACTTCATATGTGTAAAAGTTACAGGAAGTAAGAACGATTGATGAAATTTAAGAGTAAAATAATTTGTAATCGAAATATAGTTGCTCCATTTATCTTAGTATTAAGTTAAAATAATTACAAAAGATTTAAGTTAAATTACAATGTTAAACCATCTCGAAATAAATAAAATTTTCCGAAATTTAACAAACCCAATTTGTTTTATGAACACAAGCAATTTATCTGTACTTTAAAAACAATTTTCAGTTATCACTGTTACAACGCTACCTGCGACGGACGGTTGTTAACTAGCTGAGTCTGGGCATTTGGAGAGTACTGTGGGAGGCTCATGTGCAAATACGTTAGGCAGAGTGATGTTTACAGTAAGTGTTGTTTTCTAGAAAAACCTTGGTTTGGAAGCTACTTCTTTTCTGTGAATTTATTTCTCAATATTTGCTGTTAGCACTATTAAACTTTAGTCTAACGGAAGTCAGAACAAACCTTTTACTGCTATGTCGTGTAAGAAACTAATTTTGACTATCGAATTTTAGAATTGTGAACGTTTTGAAATAAATATTACCGTCATAATTAAATATATGGGTACAATTTAATGTATGTTTTGTGAATTGTTGAGTATTATTTTGTATTCAGGTCATACGAAAAGTGAACTGTTTGTAATGCGTTGTCATTAAAAAATAGGAAGTCTTAAGAAATACTTTTTGAAGTGGAATTGTGGAAATACTTCTAAATCAGTTAAAAAGTGCATATGGCTAGTAACTTCATAGCTTTTAAGTGACATAAATATACAAATCTTATGAGCATGGTTTTAATGTAAATTATATTTCACCTCGTTCGTAAAATGTTGCCAATGTTTGGGTAAGACTACACAAGTATATGTAGTTAATGCCGTCCAGAAGTGAATTTATCGCAAAAATTACTGTCGGGTAATGTTGCAATGTAAAAATACATTTCACTTCGTTCGTAAAATGTTACCAATGTTTGGGTAAGACTACACAAGTATATGTAGTTAATCCCGTCCAGAAGTGAATTTATCACAAAAACTACAGTCGGGTAATGTTGTAATATAAATTACATTTCACCTCGTTCGTAAAATGTTGCCAATGTTTGGGTAAGGCTACACATGTGTTGTTAATGTCGTCCAGAACTAAATTTATCACAAAAATTCCAGCAGGGTATATTTCCCCCAAAACCCTTTTTCAGCGAAGTCATGTCTCAAGAGCCGTTTTTTTGCGGGGAGCAAGTTTGTTGAGTTTCCGGCGTTGCCCTAGGCGGAATTCCCGTAGGGCGTCCTCTTTCCAGGAATTGCGTCAGCTTCTCACGCGGAGTGCGAACGATGTCCTCGAGGTCGCCTCATCCGGTGGCTTCAAAGAGGCTTCAAATGAGTCATTTCCCTCTCTGCATTGGGTCAGCGCCGAACAAGATGAGTTCTTCCCAGAAAGCGTGGGGAGGAGTTGGATGTGGTACGCGACGGCCAAAGAAGTGAATGAACTTCTCAACGACAGTATCCTCCTGACGTGTAATCATTTTTGAGTGTCAGACGAAATCTATAAGTAATCACAATTGCAGTGTTTATTTAGAAACACGTAAACGCGCTTCTCGGAGTTAATAGTTTTAGCAAATCACCGTGGAATTCAAACCTCAAATGAGCAATTGATGTATCTTTGATTTTTCACTCAATATGGGCAAGAAAAACTCAAGCTTCCGTTTGGTTATGTCTTGGGAGCAATGAGTTATTGCTTCCAATCATAATTATTTAGAACCAAACGAAAGTTTGTTTTTCTTATCAATAATGTGTGAAAAATTAAAAATAGATAAACAATGATTTAAACCCTTTTGACCACGCACTAAAGATATTGTCTTGTGTTTTTAATACATAAATAACATTAATAAGAAAATGAAGTAACACTTTCGGTGCGTCAGTTTATTTATTTATTTATTTATATCAAAAAGTTAAAAATTGTAAGGATGTATAAATTATTTTGCTCATGTAATCTTTTTCATTATTTCACTGTAAGCTACAAACGAAATCACAACATTTAATACGTAACATGTAACACAAAATCGAACGAACATGAAAACGGTGTGTGTTCCTCCATCCAAACATACGGAGAGGACTTCATTTCTTGCAATCCTTGCCAATTTTATCTTCAGCGTCAATTTTATCTTCAGGGACTGGACCTGTAATTGTAAACGCGGATGTGACGTTGTAGAGTTTCAAATTTTTAATAACGTAATTGTAAATCTTGTCAGCCTGAGGAGGGCACCGAACGAAGCTAGGGACTGAAACTTTTGAAGCAAGAAAATAAATAATATTTGTTATTACCACCATAATGCATGTTTGTTTGCTCAGTGAGATACGCAAAGCACGAAACCGATTCGGTCGATTAGAGTTTGCTCTAGCTTTGCCCACCCGAGTTGATTCCTTTACCGTTAAAAATAAGTTTTCTATAATTTGGCAACGAAAATATCTAGTTTTCGAAATGTTAATCTCTCGCTTTTTTAAATTTATTATTATTATCATACTATCACTATTATTATTATTATTATTATTATTATTATTATTATTACTATTATTATTATTATTATTATTATTATTATTACTATTATTTTTCATCTTTCAACTATTAATAGAAAAATTGTTGGGAAGGGATTCTGAAACACACGAAAGCGTGCGCAGATGATTTTCTCCCCCATACGTCACATACAGTTTTTGACTGTTTTTGATTAAATGAATAAATGGCACGCAGAGGATCGTCTCCCCTTCCGGCCCGCCCTTCGGAGATTCGCGTGCAGTCGCCTGGCGCACGCCAGGCCTGGCCAAGGTGGCCAGGGACACCTGTTGCTGGGGGGCGTGATTTGGGGCCGCAGGGCTGTTGAAAGGGCGGCACAAAGTATGCAAATGGCGGAGGCGGCAAGCGGCTGCTCCACCCACTGCCGCGCGCAGCCAGCCACTTCAGCTTTTGTTTATTTATTTATTTATTTATTTATTTATTTATTTATTTATTTATTTATATCAAAAAGTTAAAAACTGTGTGTGACGTACTATGGGGAGAATAATAACAGTCATGTTTTCTAACACACTACCCTAACCCATTGATTTCTAAAATGATTGCCTCGTTTTAAATATACGGATTGGCTTCTCTTTCGAGAGCTCATTGCGTCATTTGGCTGCGAATGTGGAATTGCTTGATACTTTGTGTTTCCAACCCAAACTTCCGAACCCTTTATTAGGCCTCCTTGAAAGGGCTCTGTATTAAGCGCTTATTGAACAAATGGTCTTGCAATTTTCGGGACTGTGATAGGTGCACACCAACGGGTTTCGGATAGAGCAAGATCTCATCCGTGAAGCAGCTAGAGATGGAGGGGGGGGGGAATGACACCAATTGCCTCAGAGTGCCGTGAGACCCAAGGCCCAAGAAGACAGTTATTAGAATCGAACGCGTCTTCATATTAATTGGCAGTTCCTGCAGACAGGTGCAAGAACTTGCTAGAATGGACGTAGCCCATTTAGTGGGAAATGGGGGCGATCTCCGGAAAAATTACAATCCAAAGAAACAAAAACCGAGACCTGCATAACTGTTTTTGGAAAGATATGAAGAACAGAAATTGAGATATGCCAAGCGGCAGAAAGCCCACCTTGCCTGTTTCATTGGCTGTTCAAAATAGAAGAGCTACAGATACTGATCCCTCATTTCTAAACAGCGATTTGTTACGAATTTGTAAGCAGGAGAATTGACATAGTTTTACACGTCAGTAGAATGAGTTTCAATATTTTGTTGAATATTATTACTCTAACCAGTCGTAAGTACAAGGATATCGTAAGCAATGGAATATTACTTTTAGTCACTTTAAACAATGAATTACAATGGGAGACAATATATTATCGTGTTTATTAATGTATTAGGCATTAAAATGAACGCCGTAATACATAAGAAAGAGAACAACAAATTAAAATGTACCAAGAACAATTAAATAACTTGCCATATGTCTTTTCGAGGTAAAAACTATATCGTTTCTTTGGGTAATGATATAATATTTATTACTTTTATTCACATCTGATGTTCGTAACCTGTTATTTTTAATTTCTTAATGAGTGATCTCCAGATAACTATCACAGAAACCTCCGAAGATGATGAAAGGGTACTGCGTCAGGCGCGAATGGTTTTGTTAAAATTGGTGTAGACAATTTAAATGCTTGTTATTAAAGCAAGACAGTGATCATTTAAATTTATTACGGGGTGTATTATATTGGAAGTTTGCTAAAGTTTTAGAGGTGATCATTAGCCTTCATTACTATAATTCCAACCTGAGCATGTGTGGTCTAACCTGGAATGTGAGTGAAATAGATGCCTGGAATATAATGATGACAATTAAAATGGAGCAATGGCGTAATGAGAGGCAGAGGAAAAAGGAGATCCCTCCCATGAATCCGTTTTGTCCATCACAAATTCTAAATGGATTGACCGGGATTTGAACCCCCAGCCAGATGAAGAAAGCTAGCAAGATAGGCTTGGAATCGCCCTCGCAGATAATTGTTAGACCAGATGTAGGCGCTGAAAACATGCCAGGCAAGGCTATGATATGTTCCGTTGTATCATAGGAATGTGAGATCGGGAGTCAATGTTGAGTGAATTTGTCGTTTCATCTTCAAATTCTACGAAGAAAGAATACTTTAGTCTCAGTGGAGATGAGTACGATGTTGACTGAGGTGGAAGACAAAAGGTGAAGAGGTCGGCAGAGGAGGTAGCGTATTAAAGGTATCACGCATGCAACATTCAAAGAGCTCGTAAAATCTTGTGAGTGTCAGCACAGGAGAAGAAGGCTTGGGGAGAGCTGTAGGTGAACCGTGTAGAAAAAACCGTACACGGCGCAAGTGCTAAAATTCTGTTTGACATTTGAGCCCCGTCCATAACCACTCGCTGATGCCGGGCGTGCGTCTCAAGAGTTTCTGCTACGCTATACGTCTATATATCATGTGGTCGGGAAGTTAAACATGACTGAACGACTAAAGAACAATAGCCACATCAACGGCCACATCAAGAACCACATCAACATCTCCAATATGAGACCCTATATCAACCCCAACATCAGTCTCAGCATCAGTTCCAACATTAGCTTCAACATCAATCCTCCAACATCAGCTCCAACATCAGCCCGAACATCAGCCCGAACATCAGCCCGAACATCAGCCCGAACATCAGCCAGAACATCAGCCAGAACATCAGCCCGAACATCAGCCCAAACGTTAGCCTCAACATCAGTCGCAACATCGATCCTCCAACATCAGCTTCAACATCAAAGCTCCAACATCAGCCCGAACGTTAGCCCCAACATCAGTCCCAACTTCAGTCGCAACATCGATCCCAACATCGATTCCAACATCGATTCCAACATCGATTCCAACATCGATTCCAACATCGATTCCAACATCGATTCCAACATCGATTCCAACATCGATTCCAACATCGATTCCAACATCGATTCCAACATCGATCCCAACATCGATCCCAACATCGATCCCAACATCGATCCCAACATCGATCCCAACATCGATCCCAACATCGATCCCAACATCGATCCCAACATCGATCCCAACATCGATCCCAACATCGATCCCAACATCGATCCCAACATCGATCCCAACATCGATCCCAACATCGATCCCAACATCGATCCCAACATCGATCCCAACATCGATCCCAACATCGATCCCAACATCGATCCCAACATCGATCCCAACATCAATCCCAACTTCAGCCTGCGATCAGCCTCAGCCACAATATTCAAAACAACAGCCACAAAACAATCCGCATAACAGCCAAGCGCTGGTGCTCTCCGCGTGCGGTGCAGGTGCACCCGTGCGTCGGGGCTGAGCCTGGCGTTCGGCCGCGGCCGCAGGGCGCTCTGCTCTCTCTCCCTGTGCTTCCGCGCGCCGCGCCGCGCCGCGCCGCTTCGCTGGCCTTCCGTGCACGGCGGCGGGCGGGCGGGCGGCGCGGCGCGGCGTAATGACAGGACCCGCAGCGCTTTTAATCAATTCTAAAGCGGAGCGTGTGATTTTCCATCTCGTGGCCGCCGGCTACCGCCTCCCCGCGCCGCGCCGCGCCGCGCCGGTGAGATTCTCGTCGTCTTCTCTTTCTGAGAGCTCCTCTGTTTCGTCTGCGCGCGGGACGCGGCCCCGGTAAACATCCGCGGTGGAGCAGTGTCTCGTGCGCTTGGTGGACTGACGAAGTTCGCTCGCGCCTACGCGCGGTTAAGTCTCGCTTGTCGTACCTGCCTCGCGGCGGTTGTAAATCTATCGCTGCTGCTACCTGCCTAATTGTTCGCAAATCGGGGAACAATGCGTCGGCGAGAGATTTACAAGGCGCAAGGCAGATTCGTAAAGCGAGGCTTGACCGTGAGTAGGATACTCTTATGAACGTTGTTATATGGCCGATGCTTGAACCTGGGACGATCCGTGGTGAATCACCCAACCATCAAAACCATCCATCCCTGGCCCGGAAAGGCTAGGCAATTAGTACTATCAAATTAAACATTTTTCAAGATATTTGAAGATGCATGTATTTTTTTCGTTTTTTTTTATAAAAAAACGAAGTCAGTGTTCAAGAATCAACAAACCGTTGTATCGATTTTGATTCTACATAATAAGTGCATACATGAGAAAAACAAATTAGCGTGGAAAGGCCAAAACCGTTTTCACCATTGAAATACGTAATATCTGAAAAAGGAATAATTTTAAAAAATCCATGATACACTCGCGTTAACACTGCAAACTAATTTCATCCTCTTCTCCGTTCAAAAAATTCTCAGAGATGGAAAAGGAATATACTTCTTTCATTTTTTTATTTAATTACTTTCTGGCGTTTTGTGCTATCATTTCGCAAGGTTTTTTTCTGCAGTTTCTCTTGATTCTTGTAGATGTTGCGATAGACTCTTGCTTTATTTGCAGACAGTAAACGTAGCATTCCATCTACCTACCATTTTACATAGATTTTTACTGTTTTGACTGTAAATAATAAATTAATTGAAATAAATGTATACATACTAAATAAGAGTAAAATATGAGATCTTATATCTTGAAAATAAATACTTTATATTTTTCATGCATTCAAAATACTCTTTCAAGTCTTTGAATGTGATCTTAAAATGTGGATCACTTTATGACGACACTAATTCTTGACGTGAAGTTTACTATCAAAGGCTGATCTAAAGTAATCAGAGGCTAAAAATGTTTAAAAACTATTTCAAATTATTCTGGCTTCCATAGTTCCGTTCCTCATTCGTTACACGAGGATATTTAAGCGTTATTTCATAATTTCGCATAACTTTATCACCTTACATTCGTCATGTGAAAGCAAGGTAAACCAGCACTTATTCCATTAAATAGTCCAACTCGCTAACTATTGCACTCAACTACTATCATTCATGCATATACATTACAGCTTATCATTGTGGGGAAGAGGGACTGAGCTACAGAAAAAACTACAAATATGCCTGAGATAAACTACTCAGTGAACTCTGATAAACGAATCCCAGAGTTGTAGAACTTAATGATTTGTAAACTTAATATAATACTTACTTTCTTATAGAATAATAATGCTCAAATCTGTATAATTTTGTAAATAAGCCATTAGTGTAAGAGAAATATCATGGACACAATAAAAACAGTATTGTTAAATAAATATGAGCCTCACATCTTGACCAGACGCACACCGAGTAGATTTCTGCATTTGATATGCGGTAAGTTACACGACGTGCATTTCAAACGAAATCAAGTTTCTTCTCGCAGGCAGGAAGTATTACGAACCAGAAATACACGAGACATTCCATACATCTCCTCTTCGTTAATTAAGTTGGAGGATTGTTCTTCCTGGTACAAGTTTTGAATTACATCTCTCAACGTCCGAAAAACAACTTCACGTGAACCGAATAAGCACATAGTGGGCACACTAATTACATTCATTGAAATGCAATCAAATACTTTACCGAACACCCGGTTCCTTTGTGTGCATACGTGCGTAATGACAGCTGGCGAAGTCGCTTTGTTTGCACGAAGGTTCATGTAATGGAGAAACCTAGAAGTAGTTCTACGTACACAATTCCCCCAACAAAGTTTTCTCACTAAATGATTTTTGTTATTCTCAGAAACACACTCTTCACTATATATGTACAATTCCAGTAAAATATATTCAAGATGGGCCATAACTATTCCTTAAAAAGATTGGCAGATTTCCGTCTTGTCGAGATTTGTCAAAATATCACTTTGGTTTTAAAGCAAAGGGTAAGAATTAAAGGAAGTGCACTGATGAGACTATTCAGAAAGTTATTGCCAACGACCTCCCTATAGGGGGCAGAAAGATAAAATCCTACGTCCAGACTGCTGTCAAATATTGTAACCCTCGGAACTATTCCTTAGCACATATGACAAAATGCACATTCAAAATATTTTTTTTCTTCTCATTCATACTAGCAGTTCTGTAAAAACCTATCACTTTGGGCATGTAGTAGGTTTTACGTAAAATAGACCATTTTCACAAATAAATTCCTTTCATTTGGAAATTCGTGGCGGTTTCATTCTTAGACGCTACAGATAGATTCCTTCCCCTAGATGGAATCTAAGAATGAAACCGCCATGAATATTCCAGAGCTGAAGGATTTTATTTGTGAAAATGGTCTCTATTTTCCGTAAACCTACCAGATGGCCAATAGGGATTGGCTTTTACAGAACTGCTAATATGAACAAGAAACATTATTTCGTGCATTTCATTATTTCCAGGCTTATTCCACCTCGAGTTTTTGATAAATATAGGGACACTATTAACATCGCCTTTCTTCTATTAGGCCAATTTATTTGTGTATAAACTTAATAAACATGCCTTGGAGGTTGACATCTGACATTGCAGCATGTCCACCTTTGTTATTTGGGGGCAACTAATGGCCTATTCTGCGTCTCCTTTTCGCTTCCAATCCAAAGCCGTCAAGAGACGGCGTACGTGTTTACCGCTTCCCTCTGAGGACGGTCGTAAGTCTCAATCCATCCTCGCCCGCCGCCCGCCGCCCGCCGCCCGCCGCCCACGGCCCACGGCCCGCCGCCCACGGCCCGCCGCCCGCCGCCCATGCTCGCCGCCCATGCCCTCCGCCCATGCCCGCCGCCCATGCCCGCCGCCCGCCGCCCGCCGCCCGCCGCCCACGGCCGCCCGCCCGCCGCCCGCCGCCCGCCGCCCGCCGCCCGCCGCCCGCCGCCCGCCGCCCGCCGCCCGCCGCCCGCCGCCCGCCGCCCGCTGCCCGCCGCCCGCCGCCCGCCGCCCACGGCCCGCCGCCCGCCGCCCATACCCGCCGCCTACGGCCCGCCACCCGCCGCCCATTCCCGCCGCCCGCCGCCCATGCCCGCCGCCCGTGCCCGCCGCCCGTGCCAGTGCCTGCCACCCAGCGCAGCCGGCTGACCTTCCCGTCCCCTGGCGCCCGCCCGCCGGCCCGCTCACCTGCGCTCGGCCCCGCCCACGCAGCACGCCACCGCTGCTGACCAGCGCGACCCGCCTCTAGCAACTGGCAAGTGGCCGCTACCTATTCGCTCTTACCAGCTCGCTCTCGACCAGCCGTTGGCAACTCTCTGTTCGTTATTCAGTGTTTGCAACTTGCTGTTGGCAACTGCCTGTTCGCTATTAACGATCTGTAACTTGCTGCTGGCAACTGCTTGTTCGCTATTAACGGTCTACAACTTGCTGTTAGCAACTCCCTGTTCGTTATTCGCTATCTTCAACTTGCTGTTGCAAACTACCTGTTCGCTACTCCGTGTCTGCAACTTGCTATTGGCAACTCCCTGTTCCTCTGCATCTTGCAGATCACCACTTACTGATTGCAATTCGCTGTTCGTAATTTATTCTTTGCAGCTCTGTATTTGTAGCTTGCAATTCTCAACTGAATTCTCGTAACGCGAACAGACATATTTCCATTTCCGTTTGTTTTCTAGATTTTCTTATCAATGTATTTGGAAGACGCTTTACCGCGCTGCCAATTATTGTGTTCAATAATTGCATTTTTCCTGTGTTAAACAGTAGCCAAAAACCAAATTCCATTTTGAACTATAAGAATGACTCTGAAAATTGTATTTATTAGAGAAAAGTCACTTTGGAAATAGGCTCTTCAATTTACAAATAGCTTCTCCTAACATTCTATTCCCAATCTGTTGACGGTAATCGCGATTCACGAGGCGTTACCCCTCACCTGCCCCTCGCCATTCCCTACTTGCTACTTCGACCCTCTGGAATGACAAGGTTCCCACTGACAAAAATCTAAGAAAAGGTGTAGTTTTTGTGATCCGGTTCTATCTGACTTGTGCTACTCGTGCCCAGACCTATTCTGCAATCAGTCGACAAATAGCTGCTGTGAAAATCACTACTGTAGATGGAGATATGTCTGAATAGGTGGAGAGGTGCAACTCTCACGGAACGTAATGGAAACGAATGAAATGATTGTTGGAACCTTGTCATTCCAAAGGTTCGACTTGCTACCCAGCTCCTGCCTCGGGCTCCGCTCGCCTGCTCCGCCGCCACCGCCACCGCCGCCGCCGCCGCCGCCTGGTCTCCTGAAGCCCGTGCCGTGGGTCGCCCCGCCACCTCCTCCACCCGGTCGCGTTCAGTAGCTCACTGCATTTCCTCCTTGCGTGGTTACTACTTGTAATTTATATATATATATATATATATATATATATATATATATATATATATAGTTTCTATTTATACCGTAAGGCTTCCCCAAATTAATAATTAATTTAATGGAAATAGTTATGTATTTATAATATAATTTAATAATAATTCCCGGGAATCAACGGGATCACTAGTCAGCGTTCTTGCTTTCCATGACGCGATTCGAGTTTCCGTTCTTGGTCGGAGCAGATTCTAATGTGCGTTGTCCCAGTAACTGTTGCCGTGTGACGATGAGGAAACTCACTTCTCAGGTTAAGAAGATCAGAACACTACGTAGGGATACCTACGTGCTAACCACACACAGCCAGGAACACATGGCCGCAAGGTCGGGACGCCGCTGGTAGGCTCAGACTTCGTCAGAGGCCTGGTATATATATATATATATATATATATATATATATATATATATATATAGTCTGGGTATTAACAGTTTTGAGAAGAAAATTGAGACCAAAATCGATATATTGACATTTACCAACATCGGGATGCTTGCTGAGACTGGTGTGGATTACATTATTACTGTCCCAAGCCCTACGTATCATTCGTTTAATTCGGAAACTCTCAGGTGGTAGCCCCCCCGTTCCAGCGCCCGGCGAGTCGTTCGGCCCACCGTGCCTGTCACTGAGGCCGGGCTGAGCTGGGCGGTGCGGCCGCGGAGTTCGCCCTTCGAGGCGGTCGAGCACCAGGTCGCCCCCACCCCGTCCCCCTCCCCCGCCTCGTCTCCGCCCCCGCCCCGCCACACAAGAAAGCAATTAAGGATGATAGCTAACAGAATTACGGGTAATAACAACGCGCCGAGGAAATGCAGTGAGCTACTGAACGCGGCCCGGCGGAGGCGGCGGGTCTGGCGGCACGGGCTCCGCCAGGCGGCGCGGCGGCGGCAGCGGCGGCGGGGGCGGCCGCGGAGCAACCGACGGAGCGCGAGGCAGGGGCTGCGTAGCAAGTCCTCTGGAATGACAACACTAACATTTCAGTAATTTTCACTATATTAATGTCAATGTTGCATCTCTCCACGTATTCAGATATCTCTCCACCTAGAGTAGTGATTTTTACAGTAGCTATTTGTCAACAGAGTGCAGCAGCAGTATGTGCACGAGTAGAAGAAATCGGGTAGAACCTCATCAAAAAAACTCATTTTCTTAGATTTTGTCTGTGGGAACCTTGTCATTTCAGAGGGTCGAGGGTTTTAAATATTTAGAATTTTCTTTCAATTACGGTGTATTGCAATGCATTATGAGACCTGCCCCCCCCCCCCTTCTCCTAATGTTCTGGATACTGGAATACTGTTGATATGAGGCTCTTAAAATATTGTTATTAACATTTATTAATTTTATGTAGCAAGATAAATCAACATACTAGCGGGAAATTATCTTGTTTCGTTACAATTTTCCGCAAACTGCTACCAGAAATGTTTGTGAACTATCAAAACCGGCATCCAACATTGACGGTGACAATGATGATGACTTGATCTTGGTGAGGTTATTCGAGCAGTTTTGTTATATTTTTGAATGTTAAATCTCTACAATTAAGTTCTTATTTATCTGCGTGTTGCCTCGTCAAGTTTTTTTTCAAATCCAAGTTCTTTGTTTCTTAGAACAGAAATGGGATTATTTTCACTGATAGGATTATTTACACTTTTCTTTTACTCTCTCCACATTACTCTCACAAGTTTTTGGTAAATATTTATAATAGTGGGTCAAATGATTATCACTCTTTATTCTTGCTATAGTGCTATGATGCAAGTTGCCTGGTGAGTTCACATTTGATAAATAAGGTCTTCAAATCAGTTCCTTTAAGGAAATCGATTCTAGAAGACAATAATCTTTTAGTTTCTATAGATTAAATTTAATTTAATGGCAAAAAAATTCATTTTTGGAATCATAAATACAGACTGCACCGCTTGCCAATGTATTATTGTAACAGACTTGGATCAAATGATTGCGATAGGAGGTTATGACATTTCACTACTCACCACCGCACCGTTTAAAACTTCCGTCGACCACTGAATGATATTGCCTGTTGATGAACGAAATAATTTTCTTATAGTACTATTCTTACAGCTTGTGAAAGGAAGTGAATC
>BLKR01015887.1:0-46076 GCA_011170035.1 Teleogryllus occipitalis
AAATTAAATGTAACGTATTCTATGGGTGGGATTTTTTGCCTTGAAATGTGTAGAATATATAATGTGTTATCCCCAACTAACAAGTTATTTTTATTAGATTTCACCAGATTTTCTTCACTAATCTGAAATTATTTGTAGAGTCTAAGAACTTTGGATCGGCAAACAACTGAAAAAGTTTCTTAAAATAAATATAATTAATGTGTAAATTATTTTCATTGTCAGAGAAAACATATTTTTAAAGCATAATAAAGTACTAGTACTTGTCCCATTAGCTTCTTAGAAAATAAATGAAAACTATTTACGAAATAAGTGAAATTTGTGAACTAAAAATATTGTTTAATAAAATGATTTTAAAGAGCACTTTACTTCTTTCCCACAACTGTGTTGACCTCTCAACTTATAAAAAGACACGCACATCCACTATTTCGTCACAAATTTTGTTTGGGACCCCTTCGGGAGCACATCTAGTTAAATACATCACAGGCGTTTAAATCAAAGTCCAATATTTCCTGACGGCAGCGTTTTTGTGTTCCCAAAAGATCATAAAAATTGTTGCTATTATACGTCGCATTCACTTCGTCATTTCACTTCAATTCGTCACGCGTGTTTTCTTCTGACTTATCTTTAGGTTTCCCGCTTCTTTTTTCAGCTGACCTTGAAGCGCCGGAATACCCACACTTTACTTCTTTCCCACAACTGTGTTGACCTCTCAACTTATAAAAAGACACGCACATCCACTATTTCGTCACAAATTTTGTTTGGGACCCCTTCGGGAGCACATCTAGTTAAATACATCACAGGCGTTTAAATCAAAGTCCAATATTTCCTGACGGCAGCGTTTTTGTGTTCCCAAAAGATCATAAAAATTGTTGCTATTATACGTCGCATTCACTTCGTCATTTCACTTCAATTCGTCACGCGTGTTTTCTTCTGACTTATCTTTAGGTTTCCCGCTTCTTTTTTCAGCTGACCTTGAAGCGCCGGAATACCCACATGCGTCACAGACCTCGACGTATGTTTTGTGGAACTCATCTTTATAAGACCCCAAGAAGGGGCACAAAAAGGCTATCTGCAGGCTGATACAGGGCTCAAAATGCCCGGGATATTAGGGTTCAACTTCTTCGTAATTTTAAATATATTGTATATAATATATGATCTCCCTAACGTTTATTCATCACGAATAAAATCTCCAACATCTATCAACTTGACTATAATAAGCAGTCGGAATGCTACGGGTCATCGCTTTGTGAAGGTAAGAATTTGTAGTACATTCCATTGCATATCTCTAATGTTGTTGATGTTTCATCAGCAAACGGACTCAAAGCATTTTTACTTTCTTGCTTCCGTTTACGCAGTAGAGAGAAAGTTATGTAATGCTGCACGAAGTTTTTCTGCGAATTTTCGTCAGAAAAACTCTTATTACAGAGCCCTGGTAACGAAAAAGTGGATAAATCCAGTTGCTAAATTTAGAAAAAAAATTCTCTTAACACGTGATGTAGCCAGAATCCATCTTTGTGGGTCCTTGATACTGAAAACTTGAATGACGTAAAAACGTGTCTGTCCATCTGTACATCTATGAATAATGCTAGCAATAACGTACAGCCGATTTTCTTTAAAATTAATATTCCCCAATCAATCTGACTTATGTCACAGCCTCTTGAATTTAAAATCGTTATTTGATTTTTTGGGGGTACTTTACATGAAGCCCCGGGGACATTTTCCAAACTTGCAAAAAAATGGCTCCATGATTTTTGATTAAATTTTGTTGTGTATACTGTGAATGCCGATTAGAAGAATGGTGCAGATCTCATGTTCGTTAAATACTGTTTTTTTAAATTGAAAAAGTTTAAAAGTTTTTCGGCGTCATTCTACAACTAAAATATTAAGGGTAGAAATTTTTTTTAATAAAATCTGTTCCTTATAAACAGATTTTGAAATAATGTCATGACCAATTTTTTTTTAATTTGAGTACTTTTCCTGTAATTTTGCCGTGAAATATAGGAAAGTTTTAATTTAGTTTAAACATTTTTTTCTCAAAACGGCACCAAATGTTTGATTAAATATGGACTTTGAATAACGTAAAGTACGCTTAAAAGAATGGTGCAGATCTCATGTTCGTTGGAAGGCCTGATTTTTCGAAAATTGCAAAAATCTTTAATATTTGCGGTGTTTTCTAGAGCTACAATTGTTAAAATACTTTTTTCAATTAAATTTGTTAAACAAAAACGAATCTTCAATTAAAGCCATGTTCCGTTTTTCGAGAAAAAAAATTGAGTAATTTGCGTCTAACGTAGTCGCCCACATCCAATTTTTTGCGTTTTGTGACCGCTATTCCAGATGTACTTAGAAGCTGTTGGTTGCTACATAAGTTGGAATATGTATATTATTTCACATTTTTTTGTTCGTTTCTTACACTTCAATTTTGTTATATGTTTTCAAGTTAACCTTTTAGTAATGATTTAAAACGTATTTGATAATTCATATTGTTGGTCAGAGTTGAGGGAAATGTATTCATATTCTCAATATTTGAATGTATTTATATTCTCAATGTATATTTATTCAAACAATCCTAAAACCTAAATTGAAATTAGCCAATTAGGTTTTCTCTCTAAAAAATACGATTTAAATGTATCATGAAAGAAATTTTTTAAAAAATTGAGTACCATAAATTTCATCGAATGGCGAATATCCAAGATATCTTGTTTTGTGTATCTTGTGTATTTCCTACTTATTCTCTTTGTGTGTTAGTGTCAGTTTTAATTTTTTGAATTTTTTTTGTTTTTCTTATTATTTTTATATATATTTTTCAATAATTAGTATTATTACTTTTTCATCTTAAAGTTTCAAGACTACTAATCAAAGTACATAAGTACACATGTAAAATTATGTAGTTGCTATAAGTCTATAATTATTTATAGATTGTAAATATGGTATATAAGATTATTTTCGTAAGCACTCCCCTATATAAGACTGTAACCCACTATAAAGGCATTAAATCGTGGCCGAGATAACCCTGGGTACAGAAAAACTAGAATAATCCACAGTTCATTTTGTAAAGGTTTCTGAACAAATTTTTTGGTAAAGTATTATGTAACTATAAAATAGTATGCAATACAATACACAGAAACATGTTCAACGCAGTTACAGACAGACCTTACACGAAGGGTGAAAATGACAAACGACTCACTCAGTGATTGAAGAGAAAACCCAATGATTATGCAATTGAAGAATGCCACAACATTCTTGGAATTGCTGGCATCAATTGTACAATATAAGAACAATCATTCAAACTATACGCTTAATTTTGTTCAAGGTTTTCTTCTTGTATTCTGCCGGAGATGATATAAGTGCAAATTTTAATCATTCCAGACGAATGTAGTCACGTCTGAGTCCCTTCGACAGAAGTTAAAGACATCGGGTAATGTACGCATTGAAGTTCAACAAAGTTCATACATTGCTGACAATAGAAGAAACATGGAATTATCTACAACGTTTATCGGTAAGTACAGAAATCGTGCAAATGTGTTTAATTTGCGTATGTCCATCTGCTGGGCCAAAGTAAAGAATGAACTTTCAACGGAGATATGTTTTGTAGAATTTACGATAATACGAATTTACGACGTTCTTCGTAAATACAGCGCCGAACACCTATTGTAATGCCATCTGAAAGTGAAGGACCGACGAGGAGAGCTACCAGCTGAGGTTGTTCAGGGCATCAGTTGATGTAACTGCAGTGAGATCCTAGGGTTCAAGTCCCAATGGAGGAAGTAAGCACTAACTATGTAGCTAGATCCAGATAAGCCGCTGTCTGGAGGAGAATTCTAGCGGTCAGCTGCTCAGATCGATAGTTTTCCACGATTCCTTGTATCAACACCAGGCGAATGCCGGAGCAGGAACCGCGCGCGATCTTTCATTCCTCTTCCTTGTCGTGTTCTCATGCCTTACACACACTTATTTGCATCCACTACACTACCTCACATTCAGGAGCTTAGAGCGGGTCCCTGCTGGGGCGGTGTCTGGCTTAATGTGAGCAGTACAAAGCAGACACGGTGAGCTCCGAAGTAAGAAGTCACAAGAAAACCTAACGGTTGTTTAATCAAACTTATGGGCAAAGCAACTGATGGCAACACCCAAATAAGAGGCTCCCTCGAAGAAGTCTTCAAACTGATGAGTAGAGGAAACGCGACGCAGGAGAGAGTGAAAATTTATTTTCCGAGCGCGTCAATTTCTTTTTTTGTTATTAAATTATTTTTTGAATGTTTTAAAATTACACAGTTCAGTGACATAGTACTTTATCACGTGTTGTGATGGCTTACATTATAACTTATACTAAACTGAACTTTACACTTCACTACATTACTAGTGGTGTAGGTAACTACAAGAGCCCCTACTTTGAACAATTAATGGAAAAAAAATTAAGAAAGCTGTGAAAGGGAATCTGTTTTTGGTTCTAGTTGGAAAGTCATTTAATGATGCCAATGAGTTCATGTAATGAGATTGTGATGGAATGCTTGGTTTATTGTATTTAGGGTGGAGTAATAATTATCGGCGAGGTGGGCGATAAGTTTGATATCGGTAATACATTCAGTTGTTTATGACGTTGGACGTTTAAAATGAACCATGGGGCATGCATTGCTCATCTGAGAAATTTATTTTGTACAGTTTGAAGTTTATTGATGTTGTAAGTACATGCGTTGGTCCAGATGGGGCATGCGTACTGCATTAATGGTCTCAATATTGCTTTGTAAAGTATGATGGTATTTGTTAAGGATAGGTAGCTTTTGAAGTTAAGTTTTATGTGTATTTTCCAGGGTTAAGAGTCTTTTTTATTGAGGTAACGTTGTAACTTGTCCGTAATGGTGGTGAGTGGCTGGACTTGTGGATCGTGGTATCGTTGGCGAATTGTGCTAATTGGGAGTGTATTGGAGTGAGTATGTCCGCTGTGTATGAGTTAAATAGAGTCGATTTAGTTGGGTTAAGTTTCATTTTCCACAATGTTGACCAGTCTATTTTATTGAGGTAACGTTGTAACTTGTCCGTAATGGTGGTGAGTGGCTGGACTTGAGGATCGTGGTATCGTTGGTGAATTGTGCTAATTGGGAGTGTATTGGAGTGAGTATGTCCGCTGTGTATGAGTTAAATAGAGTGGGTGAGAGAGGTGATCCTTGATGAAAACGTGCTAATATTTTGAGGGGGTTGGAGATGTGATTTTTTACGGAAACTGTGAAAAATCTATCGGACAGAAAATGTTTGATGATATTTACCAAGTAGTTTGGTGTTTCCATTGTTAGAAGTTTCTATAAAAGCCCTACCTGTCATGCTCGGTCAACCGCCTGTGAAACGAAACTATGGTATGATGATTGTTTTTAAAGGCTGTGCGGATATTTCATGAGAGTCTGAGTGGTTTGTGTGCAGTTGATACGTGATTTATAAAGCCAAGATGGTATATTGGAATAATTTGGGTTATCTGCAAGTAGCTATTTAACATTTTTAAGATAAGTTTGTCAACAATTTTTGAAAGAGTGGACAGTAAACTTATCAGTCTATAGTTTTCTACATTTTTATGATTTTTATATGGTTTAGGAATAGAAATTATAACAGAGTTTTTCCATACTATATGGTAATTTCCATACAATATACAATTCTTATTATTGAGTTATATACGTTGTTTATGTAGGCTATAGTTGGGAATGGGGGGATGTTTACAATCTTATTGGTGATTTTATAGTGGGCAATGGCTTTTTTTGTGTGAGTTATTTATCATAATTTTGTTTTCCCTTCATTTGGGATTATGAATTTTATCTTATGTGGTACATCATAATTTGGAGCTGAAACTGTTTGTAATATCATGGCATGGTCGGAATGCGTTGATGTGTTACATAATGTGATTGATATTTCATAATCATTGACCAATGCCTCGTCTTTTTCAAATGGGGAGAATTTTGCCCCGTTGTCGAATTTAGAGGTTGGATGCTATTTTTCCTTTTTAGAGTGATTTTTGAGAACTACCTGAGGTAATTGTTGGTTGCGCTTAATGATTTGATAAGTTTGTAGTAAAATGAGCAGTGAATGTCGTTAATTGCTTTTTTTGTTATTGAATTTAAAAGGTTCAATTCTTTCCTTAACAGTGGGATTCAGTTTCTGGTGCATACTCTTCTGGTTCTGTTCCTAGTGTTAATAATTGTTAGAGTTTTTCGAGCATTATCTTGTTAATTGTTCTGTGGGTAATGAGAGATCTATTGGATTGTCGTTGTTCAATAGAATTGGTAAATATATCATGTAAGTATAAAAATGCCCTTTCTATTTCCAATGGGATGTCTAATTTTTTAAATTAGGGGGTTTTGTTTGTTATTATTTTTCAGAATTTCTCCCAGTTGATATTTTTCGTGTTTAATATGTAAGTAGGTGGGTGTTGGAGTGCGGAAGGACTGTGTGTAGAAATTATGATTGGTAAATGGTCAGGATCCCGAATAGAATAGTTGAATAGAAAATACATTTTAGTTATATGTTATGTTTTGGCACTTTTCTGTAGTACCTTCAGTCGCCTTCTAAAATGAAACAGTGACTTGAGAGAGCACTACCGTAAAGAAAATAAATACGTGTAACACAAGTTTTATTCAAACATAATTTTCTCCTATTTCCTCCAAAGTGGGTTAGTCTACTCTGCCCTCATAGCCTAAAATTTATGTGCGTCTGCTTACACACGAGAGCTCTGTGAGACCCCCTCCAGAACTTTCCTACTATTAATCGCAGAAATCGTGAAACATTACCTATCAGATCCGCTAGCATTCTCATTCAGTCAGCGACTGAATTGAACCTAGTTGAATTCAGGCTGGTATCGAAAATTTACCACCTTTGCGATTTAAACCCTGATATCTTCCAGTCAGAGATACCGCAGCGATAACGCAAGTTGTCAATCTCATCCATTGGATTTGATTTGATCGAGTTTTTCGTGTTTCCGGGCGCGTCAACTGCTTTGGTTATTAGTCCCGTTAGTGTAGTGCATGTTTTTTCTCGGGAGATGGCGGTGATCTTCACCTGCTGATGGCGAAATCCGGCACTGATCTTCCGTCGGCTAGTGGGGTTTCCCCCTTACCAGGACTCTCCCACCAGCGGGGCACCGCCCCAGCTGGGACATGCTCTAAGCTCCCGACCGGTCTCAGGGAATATGTGGTAATGTAATGCAGATTAGGGTAAATGTGTGTGTGTGTGTGTGTGTGTGTGTGTGTGTGTGTGTGTGTGTGTGAGTGTGAGGGGAGAGGATAAGACAAGGAAGAGGAAGGACAAATCGTGTGCGGTCCGTGGCCCGTTTGGTAGGCTACTGCTCCGGAATTCGCCTGGTGTTGATCGGAGGAACCACGGAAAACTACCCATCAGAGCAGCCGACCGCTAGAATTCTCCCTCAGACAGCTACTGAATTCGATCTAGCTGAGAAGCTAATGTCGAAAATCCTGCCGCCGTGAGGACTCGAATCTCTCTCCCGGTGAGAGGCGCTGCAGTGACATCAGTTGATGCACTGAGCTACCGCTCCCGGTCTCATCCATTGGGATTTAAGACAATTGTATCTTATTTCTGTTCTCACGGGCCAATGTGAAACACAATTGTCACCGATAATTTATCAAAATACACACACACTTCAAACGATACATAATAGAATAAGAGAGTAAATTCAAATTTTACCAATATGTCAATAGTTCTTGAACCTCAAGAGTCGCCACCTGGGTACGAGCTGGTGCCTGGGCTGGGCTGGTACCGCCTGCACCTGACGCCGCTCACCTGGGAGGAGGCGCGCCTGGCGTGCGAGGCGGAGGGCGCCCACCTCGCCGTCCTCAACTCCCAGGAAGAGGCCGACGCCCTCAAGGGGATCTTCGGCAAGGCGCCGGCGACTATACTTGGTGCCACCTGGAACGCTTTCGCTTTAATGGGATTCTCTGATACGGCTGTCGAAGGCACATTCGTAACCATATTTGGTAAAAAACAATTTCAGTTAAATATTACATCACAAATCATTTCTAATCTTGACACTCTTCAACGCCACTCTCATTAATTTGGAATGGAAATTGAGGTGTATTCATTTGAATTTGAGCTGTAGAAGGAACTCGAAAAAGTCCAATTATTATTTTTTTCAAAGTATAGGGTTTTGCCCCCTTTCTACATTCAATATTCTCGCGTGTTCTGGCAAGCAAGGGACACTTTTGTGAGCCCTTTCTAACGCCCCAAACGCCTTCTAAGCCTCACATAACGAGTCAATAATTCTTTGTCATTTTGTTCTTCCGTCATTTTGATAAAAAACACAGAACCTATTATCTACAATGCACAGTTTTAGCAGAGCTCACAAACATCGGTTGTGCAGTTCAAGATCACAGAAACTATTTCAACAGTAAACGTGGCTCAAAATTTAGCTTGTGGCAGATTTTTGTGACTTTGGTATGAAGTTCGTAAACGGAGCTAATCTCGTGTTCGTTCTCAGTTGGAACATCATAAATGAATAATGATGAAATTCACAGAATAATTTCAACATTTCAATTTTTTTCAAAATTTGTATTTTCTTAAAAATATTTTAGTAATTTATCCAACTGCTAAACGTTACAGGGGACTTATTAATGAAAATAAATTTTGAAGGAAATATTAAAACATTTCTAGTATTTTTTAAAGTATGCGTGATCATGTAATGAGAATATTTGTCCTCTGTAGTAAAAAAAAGTTTCTCATTTCAATGTAGAATGTGTTAATAATGTTAGCATGTGTTAATAATGTTAGAATGTGTTAATAATGTGTAAATATGTTACAAAAAATAACTTGTCACACACTATTATAAAACGGCGAGACTGAATAAAAGCGAAGAGTTTTCTGTCAACAGGTGAATCTTTGGAAGAGGCAGGATTTGCGAATTGGGAGAGTGGACAGCCCAACAACGCAAAGTCAGATTTAGATCCTGAGCAAGACTGTGGAGCAATAGACCGCGCCAAAGGTAAACTTCATGACGTATCATGTAGAGGAAAGGCAGCTTACATTTGTGAATATGCTTTATAAGTTGTTGGTCGAACTGACCAGTAAGTCGGTAAAAATGTTTTATCATACTAATTTATGTAAAAACTGAATTATATACTAATCTTATGTAAAACAATGATCGTATTACATTTGTTTCTTGTAGCAAGAAACATTTAATAATAAATAAATTGTTGAAGAGTTTAGACTTATTAATACAGTGCACCAAAAAAGTCTCTCCGCAGAGAACCAAATCAGGGCATTAATGCTGATTAGGGCATGAATTAAAAACTGCATTAATGTTGGTAGCAACCAGATTACTGGGAAACAAGTGAAGGTGACAACACATCTAGCATCTATTGTGATTGTAGTGACTATACAATTTACGTTTTCAAACCGCAGTTCGTACTACAACATAATGTCTCTTTCACACAGCAAGGTGCCACTGTGGAGAGACTTTTACATTGTACCATTAAGCCAATATTAAGAGTTCCTTTAAACGTATGACGTCATCACGGGCAGAAGAATTCCTGCCTTTACACCAGCGAGCACAATCGCTCAGGATCACCGCAGCGGACAACAGGCGATGTGGCATGACAAAGTAAAAGAAGATTGAAGAATGATCACATGAAGTTTTTATTAGAGACATTATACTAATAGTTATATAAAGCTCTTATTAAATAGAAAATAGTGTGTTTTATCCAGAGCTTTATCCAACTTACGGCCGGTTACCCTTTACGCCCCGATGGGACGCATATTCGACCATACACTAGACACCAACACTCTTGCGGGCTCCTCTGATCTGGGGTCAGCAGAACGCGAGGCCCTCCGCGGAAACACATACATAAGAGACGAGGGAGAAACACCCATGCCCAAGGTGGGACTCTGAACCGCTACCCCTCGGACCGAAGCGCTCAATCTGTACACGCTCTTAGCCACCTCGGCCATCCACGTCGGCTACAAAATAGTTAAATTCATAAAACATTATAATCTATGTATTTGTCACGTACAATTTTATTAATGACAACTCTATTTGGGAAATTCGGATCCCGCCATCCAGCGAGGTCCAGCATCCAGCAACCTCCCACGATCAAACATGCACTATATTTATGGTACTAATGACCTTAGCAGTTGTCGCGTCCGGTATCACTAATGAATCAATCAATCTAGCTTTCGCAGCAACGCGCGTCCCCAAAAGCGCTCGTGTGTCGTTCCGCAGAAGATACAATCTACTACCTACGTTACTTGACGCGTGTTAAAGCAGTGCTCATGTGTCACGAGCTTACGAGTCATTACGCCTTACTTTAATTCTAAGGCGCGACCGAAAATGTGCTCACCTGTACGTGACTTTATGGTCATCTTACAAATGTCAAAATGGCTGCCTATAAACATGAAAAGTAGTACTTTCTACTGATAAACGGTATCTTGAATGTGAGGCAGTGACAATTAATCCTTTTTCACATCCACAATTCTGGTTAGAATTAATAGAAACATATATACATCCATAACTCTGTCAAACATATTGAAAAGGTGGAAGGGAAGAAATTCACAAAAAAAATAGTTGAAATCATGCCTTATGTTACGTTATGATGCTTGCTTATGTTACGTTATGAAAAATATCATGCTTCTGGCCTGATTGTTTATGTTTCTCAAAATGTTACCATCAATATAATTTCTTTACCTTTACCGCAAAGTGTATATATGGCGAAAAGCAAAATGTTGGTTTAAATATAAAAAAAATATCACCCAAAATTTTCTTAAATTATTTTTAATCCATTGAAAATGAGCATAATACTTTTTCCTCAAAATGAAAATGCATGTATTAAGGGGTAACGTCGAAAACTCTTCAACACAAGTCCTTCTACAAAAAGGGGGAATTTAAGCGAGCAAGACGTAAGGTATCTACTGCAATGCTACAGAAGAAAGTTCGATAATTTCTGAAATTAATTTCTGTTCACTGTTAACTAAGAATTCTCAAATAACTATTGATTAATAAAAATCCGTATTTAAAAAATATGAATCCCTTGTTCCCACTAATATAATTCAACGTTATTTACTTTTGACATAATCTGCTTTGTAAACAATCCATATTGTACCTCCTCTACTTGTACATAATATAGAAAAAAATATTACTTTTTGTATTCATAAAGTACATATTAACTTCATATAATAAGTACATTGCTATATTAATATACTTATTACTAGATTTTAATTTATATACAATACCATGGAAAGATGGCGTCAGTTTGAGGATTTCTGCAGGTAAAGATCTGTCTTTAACTTGCCTCTGGAATTTAGTTCTTAAGTTGCATCAAAGGAAACGAGAATATTGTCTCTCATGATATAATGTATATCAGAAGCTTTATCTTCAGAGATTGATACCTTCCATGACATTCCCAGTATCAGCATCATGACTTCTTTCTTCTAAAACATTTGTGATGTCTTCACTTTGGACACTCTTCCTGGTACAATTTTTAACCATTCACCAGCTCTAGGAGAGCTTTAGATGCTTCATTTCCACGAGATTTCTGGAATGTTCATTTAGGAACTCTCTCCAACACCATTCCATATCTGCATCAGAAATTTACTGTTAGACGTAGTTCTCTTTGCTTCTCATAGAAATTATTTATTATAGTTTATTATTACCTCCGCATCAATCTTCTTTTCGTAGTTCTAATATACGATACACTTTACCTCTGGAATGACAAACAAGTCATGTTTGTCACAATAACTTCATGAAAACATTGCCTAAAAAAGTGTCTAATGCATTGCAGAAACTCTATTACTTGGATACAACTCCCCTACATAATACGTATAACTACTCACCTGTGATCACTGCAAGAAATTGTTTTCGTTGATGGCACAAACCCCGAAAAGCAGTCTACAAAGTAATTGTTGATGATAGTCGCTAATTCCACCTGCCGTACGTATCCACAAACGTAGAGTTACAGCTTTACAGTGACTTTTGTGTTTCTCTGTCTTTCTCTCTCTCTCTCTCTCTCTCTCTCTCTCTCTCTCTCTCTCTCTCTCTCTCTCTCTCTCTTTCGTCACTTAGATTACAATGTTTTAGTACAACAATGTGTCTTTGATCCACTTTCTTTCATACAATCCACTTTACATCGTTTTACAATATTTTGAGAAAAAAACTTGCCCAAATAGCAAAATAAATACTGTCAAAAAGAATGATGTACAAAAATGATAATTAACAAAGAATGTCCACGTAATACACATATCAAACGCTTTAGAACAAAAGAGTTGATATCAAAAACTAAACTAACAATAAATCACGTTATGATTATACACACATAAAGAATAGAATTTAACAAAGGGTGAGTTGTTTGGTATTTAATTAAAAACAAATAAGCGTTTTTGCTGCTAATTTTGTCGCAGCAACCCTGGAATCCACAAGAGATGGAAATACCACGCCTCGACCAATGTCGTTTCTACATACATGTAAGAGAAAGGTTTCTGAAACCTCCAATCATTGAACGCAAAGTTGAAACACAGTTGTTCTAGTGGAGGGGTGAGAAAGGTAGAGTGCTGTGAAAGTTTGAAACGACAATAAATACCTTTTTTAAATGACTAAATACTAAGAATCCCCATGCGTCGTCGTTATGCGCCTTTGAAAGGGTTAACCTTTACAGAAAAAACTTGAAAAAGTTTTATGACGTCAATGAAATTCCGTTTAAGTATATCCCGATAAACTGAGATAAACGCCAATTAAACTCAAGGTTATCTGCATTAGGCCTCCCAAGTTGCTATAAAAGAGAGTTTTTCTTTAGATACTGTGGCGCAAGATGGATTTTCAATTATTGTTGACATTTGTCACGCTTTTCTGCGTGCCGGGTGCGCTGTTGAACGGATGTGGCAACACTGACAGTGTTGTAGGAGCGTTTTCCTTGACAGTCAACAGTCGACGTAATTCTACAGGACACCGTCGAGTCACAGTAAAAAAAAATTTATTCTAAAAAGTTTATAACAGTGTGTTTAGCAAAGATTTCAGTTTTCTTTGAATCCTATTTTTATAAAATTTGAAGATATTGAAAAATTGTCGAACCTAAATAATAGTTTTATATTCATTTCCCTTCCCAATAATTGACTCGATATCTTGTGTACCCTCTATCCTGATAAAATATGACTTTCAAAATGTTTCCTGGCAGCTTAATTTAGAAAGGAAAATCAACGTTTTTCTTTTGTACTGAAAGCGTGGTCGCGTCAATTTATTCTTGGTATGTTTATTTATCCAGCTGCGTTATCTTCAAGGCTGCCCGAGTGTTTGTGTGTTTTTTTGTTAGACTGAGGTCAACATCCCAGAAGCGACTCGCGGGTTCTCGATGCTCCCTGATGACCTGGGCGTGGAAGTAGCGCAGAAAACTTGTGTTGACAGCGGTCAGAGAGGTGTGCAACTCACAGCTTCGTTTGTAGGTAAGGTATTCTTTATTTTTATGCCAATGACTAAGCCTGATACCGCGAAAGGACGAATGGTTTTTGTGGGCAGGTTATTCTGAATACTACATGGATGATGATTAGACATCGGATGTTTAGGGAAATGCCTATTTTTTTCTAGAGAACGTATTTAAAGGCTGATAATATATGTCCACGAATCTTGACAAATGATGACATATGACGAAGTTTTATAATGCTTATTTTTGCTTATTTTAGCATAAATGCCTATTTTTTGCAGAAATACCATTTTAGGACTTTTTTGCCTGTTATTTATTATATTTATATACAATGCTAAGATATTGGAAAATCGGCGATGATCCAACGTGACCATTCATTACCAAACCTTCACTTCACGTCTTGAAATTTAAAATTACGAGATAATTCCTGAAAGTATACCAACTGATTTTTCTCCATTTCCCTATTTCATAAATAACAGCCCTGATCTGAGAACATGGACGATACACCGAGGGAACCGAAATTTTAAGTGGAAATAAATATAAATTCCCAGAAGGTTTCAGTGGTGCTAGTGTTGGATTACTAAAATATATGCCAGTCACATCGTTCAGATATCCTTCTTCGCATTCAAACTGATTTTGTCTCCCAGTCGTCGCAAATTTGAAATTGTGATCCTTGAAAAGTTACTGGTAATATGTAAATATTACTGGTTAACTGAAACTATTAAGAATAAAATGTGTAAATCTAGTTTTATATTAAAATATACGAACTGGTTTTGTGCATTTAAGTTTACAAAATAATACAGACAAAAAATACAATTCCATTTTATTGTGTATATAACTTATGACAGTGCCTTTTTTCTCCTTATTCTCGACTTTTTATTGCCTTTTTAGGCGCCTAAAAGACGACTTTTTAGTGCCTAAACATCCGATGTCTAATGATGATAAAGCAAAGAGGGGCTGAGAGAAGAAACGGGAGAACGCCGAAAAATCATGCCGCGAAACTTTTATCTGCCACAAATTCCACACCGACATTGCTAAAAATGTGGGCAATCTGCAACTCTTTTTACACATACGCGTTCTTATATAATTTTATAAATACTATACCCATATTTTCTATCCACACTGGTTATCTAAAGTCAAACTTTTCGAAACTGATTTCACCGGTTTAGGTGGCTCAGAGTATTATTTGATACCAATGCAGTGCCTCTGCCCGGGAGTTCTAGGGTTCGAGTTTCGACTGTCACAGAATTTTCGACACTGGGCTACACAGCTAAGTCGAATTCAGCTGTCTCGAGTAGAATTCTGGCGGACGGGTGCTCCGATCGGGAGTTTTCTTCTTATCGGTGGTCTCTCCGATCAACACCCGGTGAATGTCGGAGCTGTACCCTAACCAACGGGTAATGGACCGCGCGCGATCTTTCCATCCTCTTCCTTGTCCTTTCCTCGCCCCGTACTTCACTTACATCCACTACACTACCACACATTTCGAGAGACCAGTCGAGAGCTTAGAGCTTGCCTCGGCTGGGGCAATGTGCTGCTAGTGGGAGATACCTGGTTGAGGAAGACCCCACAGGCTGAAGTGTAGGTCGGCGCCGTATATCGCCATCCAGCGAGGGATGATCACCGCCACCACACGCGATAATAGCATGCACTTCTCTTACGCGATTAATGACCTTAGCCATTGACGCGCCCGGAATCATTAATCAATCAATCCAACCTGATATCAGTGTCGTAATAGGAGTTCTTAGTGTGTAGCTCATCTCACGTGCTCCTCTTCCAAATGGCTACCGAGGACTCTTTGCCCTAGCCGCTATCACCCTTCCCCCGCCCCTTCCCATATCATCCGATGAACTTACTATTACCCGCACAATTTTTCTTGACCAATGGCCTTGCTTCCCCCTCCCTTGAGCAATAAACCATTGAAGGGAAAAGCTGGTTGGTTGGTTGGTGTTAGTGATTACGGGCACGTCAACTAGTGAGGTCATTAGTCCCGTAAGTATCATGCATGTTTGTTCATCGGGAGGTGGCGGTGATCTCCCGCAAAATGGCGAGATCCGGTGCCGACTTACCGTCGGTTAGCGAGGTCGAGGCACCGCCCCAGACGGAACAAGTTCTAAGCTCCCGACCGGTCGCTCGGCATATGTGGTAGTGTACTGCATGTTAGTGTAAGTGTGTGTGTAAGCGGTGAGGATATGACAAAGCAGAGAAAGGAAGGATTGCGCGCGGTTCGTGGCCCATTTGTTAGTGTAAAGCTTTCGCCTGGTAGTGATCGAAGAAACCACGGAAAACTATCGATCAGAATAAACGGCCTCTAGAATTCTCCGCCAAACAGAGACTGAATTTGACCTAGCTGACAAGGTAGTGTCGAAAATGTTGCCACTCTCGGGACGCGAACCCGGTCTGAGGCACTGCAGTGACATCAATTGATGTACTGAGACACCTCTCCCGGTTTGAAGGTAAAAGGTCGCAGCGAGCACTGATGACAACATACCAAATACATCATCATTGGCACGTAATAAAATCTATTCACTGTTGAAACCGAGAACACCTGGTCGCATTTGTCTAAACAAAATGTCAGGAAAGTAGATGCAGATCCATCACAGGATATATCTCGGACTTCTGAGAATGTTCGAACTCAAATGATTGAGAAATTTTTCACGATATGACTGATATTCCAGAGATTGGCATTGCTTCATAAAATCTAGTACCCTACCGGTATATCTCCAAGCCATCGGCCAAGAAAAGTGGCGCGATTACGTAATACCATCTGTCAGAAAGCGCAGATTTTCGTTTTGCCGCTAACCGCCTCTAATTAGTTAAGTTCCACTATCTCAAGTACTTGCGCTAATGCAACTGCACTTTACTAGTTTTATTGCTTTTACCTCGGTTTATCTTTTATTTATATTTTATATCTTTTTTCACTAATTTTGCGCCCCTTTTATTAAGATATTTTTATCCGATCATGAATGCTATTCAATTGAAAACTACTTTAAGTATTAAATAATTCGATATGTAGACATTGGTGTGTCATTTACTATAGTGTGGTGTCAGTCTCTCCAACATAATAATATTGTTTCATATTTCTTTTCTTTGGTCTTTTGACATTTTATTAGTAATTATCGTGTTTACTGCAACATCAATTATTTTAGCTTCGAATTTAGAGGTTATACTTGACTTACAAACATACAACACCAGAAAGAAATGGTTGACCAAGAACAACTGTAAATATGTCTCCAAAAACATGCGATATCCAGAAAACAAAAAAATATTATTGTTAATTTATTGTCAATGATAAGAAAAATCATCAATGGAACATGACATTCTGAGAGAAATACATAAATACCAAAATTAATATTCTTCAGTTACACAGTTCAGTCTTTTTTGTTGACATTAACTACTGTATACTGTATGTACTGTATCATTACTACTGATAATAACTACTATTCATCACGTCCACAACTATTTCTACTTCAATATCTGTTCATCGTCAGAAAGTATTGCGTAAAACGGAGTGATCCTTTTCAGTAGATCCTCATGAAACTTCGTTTGTTGAGTAACGTACTTAAAAAGATTATGATCTTTAATTTTAGCTTGTCTCAAGCCAGGAACCCTGCTGTTCAATGATGAGAGAATTATGTTTGTGATATTTTCCCCTCTTAATAATATTGTTCCATGGACCATAGTAAGATTTTCTCAACCTAGCATACATTTCGTTTCATCTATTTGAATAATTCGCACTATTTGCAGTTTAAGTCCGGGCATTAAAGCACAAAGAAACAAAGCATCAGTGGCTCCTTTCATATCTTTAAAATCTATAGAATGCATGATCTTGAGATTGAAATATTCGGTAAGTTTTCTCCAAGAACGAAATAAATCCTGTATTGTTTCTTCCTGAAAATTTGAACTATTTTGACTTTTGTTGGCACCCCTATTTTCCCCCACCTTATATCTTTCAATGGATTTGGACCGCGAAAGGAAATATGCAATCAGAAAGTGCCAGTTGTTGTGAAAGTTGGTGAAATACCTCAAAATGTGGAATTTTGAACTTGTTTCGTTCTTGTAAGAAACCCCTCAATTGTCACTAAAAACATACTTTTAGTGCATGAACCTCGATTACCGCCACCTGGGTACGAGCTGGTGCCTGGGCTGGGCTGGTACCGCCTGCACCTGACGCCGCTCACCTGGGAGGAGGCGCGCCTGGCGTGCGAGGCGGAGGGCGCCCACCTCGCCGTCCTCAACTCCCAGGAAGAGGCCGACGCCCTCAAATCGATTTTCAACAAAGCCCCGCAGACTATCATCAATGCCACGTTCTCCGATGTAGCCTTTATTGGTTACTCCGATGTGGCAGCTGAAGGAAATTACATCACGATATTTGGTATGTTAATGAATTTAAAATATAAATTTTAGAAGTATTTTTCTGAAAATAGTTTAATGTAATTTGATTTATTACAAAAAACATTATCACAAACTGTTTGTAAAGAACGGGGGAGAAGCGTAATCATCACAAGTTTTCTTGAAATCTAAAATGCCAGTCCACATATATTAGCGTATCATGACGAGCGTAAAAAGACGAATCCAAATATATGCATACTAGTAATATTCAATTAACATTCTTAAAAATGCAACACTGCACAGCAATGCGTTCGTGCTTCGCGCGCTAGCGAGGAACTGCTATTTTGGAGGGAATAAGAGCTCGTTTAAGTGGAGAAATATCTCACACATCCGTCTTTCAATGTCACACTTACTACTACGTATATTAAGAACTTGTACTAGCGGAGTGCTATAACTTCGAGACATGTCAAGGCACTCGCTGAGATCACCATTGCGCTGGCGCAGTAAAACTCGCACCGCCGTCGGTGTGCTCCATCTGTCCATAAGCCCCGTGGTGCCCCCTCCCCTTTTTCCCCTTCAGCCCCGAGACCCTACGAGGCGCTTTCGTCTTTCGCATATGCCGAGTGCGTTCCGGCTGACTTTCACAAAGGGCATTAGGAGGCAGACTGTCAATCGCAGCTCCCGGACGGCGCGTGTTTTGGAATACCAAGTTTCAGGAACGCTTCAGAGGACTTGTAATCCCCTTTTGTTAACAGATGTTTAAGTGAAATTGCACCGAATTAATTGGGAGTGTGCACATGCAAACGCGCGAATATCCACGAGAATATCCACGCGCTGCGTAAAAAGGTACGAATTCACAAGTGTTCTACATTAAATAGTTACTGGTTTAGTGGTAGTAAATTAAGCTTGAGTGTTACTGTACGTATTTGCAAGTGGCAAGAGCGAAAGTGAAACGTATCATGAATTATTTACCTGTTACGCTGAATTATGACGGATGAAATTTTGTAGGAAAATGCTTTTTTAGTGGAGAGGGATAACGTACCTTTGGGTGGTGAAGGAATGAATATTTACACTCATGAGAATATGTTAGGCAAGTAGAAGTTTAATTGAGGTGAAAAAGTAATTGGAATTAAGAATTTCGAGTATTTGAACTTGTATAGACGCGGTTATTCAAGGTTTTTGAAACATAAAGCAGCATTCTCTGGGTCAATGACCCCCATCTCGATCAGGTTTTCCGTCCAGTTTCCCTGATCTTTTGAGTAAATGCAGAGATGGCCCCTTGTTTTGTTTCTCGACATAAATGTAACTTCATTATCTGTGCACTTCTTCTAAAATTCAGTGGGAAATATAGTTTTCAAATTAACGTTGTCCATGTTCTTGTGACAAAGTGTTATTCCTCGTCGAAGGACATGATGAGAGATAAGAGCCCAAATTTATTGCTGATTTGCCCTTGACAACCGATTTTATTACATCGTAGGGAATACTTTTGTTAACAAGCCTTGCAAAAACGCTCTGCATTCAAAATTTTTTTTGCATTCAAAATTCAATTTTGCAAATATGGCTTAGGAATAGGAACACAGAATTTTGAAAACGTGCACAGAATTCACTTCTCCCCATAGCACGCCACACACAGTTTCTATCTGTTTTTGATGTAAAATAAATAAATAAAACAAAATAGGTTATTTTAGATAATAGAAAAACTGTCGACAAGCCGATCACAGCACTCTCAGATTTTTGAAGATATTATAATTATCTAAATGGCTAAAGGCACCTTTCTGTCAGTCACTATTTATCAAGGAGCTTAAAACAAGAACACAAATTTAATTAAAGGCACTTTTACTACTTTTACTTGACCTTGATGTTATAAACCAATTTAAAACTATCTTTATAAATACGTGAGAAAAAATATCAAAAATAGTACGTTTTACAATATGGCTTTAGAATGTATTGGTAAAATACATAAAATTCCACAAAAGAATATTCGTGAGTCCATGTATTTTATTATTTTAGTTGAGATTTTTTTATTAATTTTATATATAAAGTGAGTGAAGTTGGGGGCGGGAACCCCAACAAGAAAAAATTATAATTTGTTGTGAGAAAGTCAATGATACTGGGTATTTCCAAATGAGAGGAAGGTAAGAGAGAAGCAGGGCGGGGGTACAATGGAATAGATAAAAGAAGTCTCCGCTGCAGGATGGGATTAGAGTGAATTTCCTTTTCTTAGCTAATAAATAATACTAAATACCCCGTCAACTCGGGGTATTTCAGCTATTACATTTATAGAGCGGTGTTTGTTGTTATAAAAATGTAGAAGGTTTGGTCATTTTTGACATAAATAAATTCAAATACTGATGGGAAAAGGTTTTAGTATTTTCTTTCAATTCTTGAACTTCAAACAGAAACACGTTTTGTTTAAATGAGTAAACATGTATATTAATTGATGGCTCAATGTATTAATTTAGCAAAATTGTGTAATACTTCAACATAATCAAAATTTAAGCTGTGAGTACTAAAGGCCCCGTCTTGATAGCGCACGGGGACATTTACACCTTGGTATTGCCAGGATCAATAAATCTATAATGAAATATACCCATCCATATACCCGTCTTTCTGCCCTCAAATTCCTGTACCCTGTTTCCGAATTTCTAATAAATATATGGGCGCCAAGAAATGGTTACGAGAATGAGCTGCCAAATTATATTTACTTATAAGTCCGTTGCTGACTCAGTCGGAGGGGTCTTTACCGAAATAATCGTGAATACTTTTTTTTTTATCTAGGGCTTTTATCCAGCCGACAGCCGGTTACCCTTTACGCCCCGATGGGACGCATATTCGACCATACAGTAGACACCAACACACTTGCGGGCTCCTCTGATCTGGGGTCAGCAGAACGCGAGGCCCTCCGCGACAACACATACATACATACAAAGTCAAGGGACAAACAGCCATGCCCAAGGCGGGACTCGAACCCGCGACCCTTCGGACCGAAGCGCTGAGTCGGTACTCGCTCTTAGCCACCTCGGCCATCCAGTTCGGCATCGTGAATACTTACGATTACTTAATTTGCCCCCCATACGGAGAAGCGTGGAATTTGAAATGCAAAATTTAAATATCATACTGGATTGCACGTGACGGCAAATGATAATCAGCTTTCATCAATAGAAAATAACAAATTTATTTATAAATTTTAGTGTAAGATTCTTTTTGGTCATGACCTTTACTATAGCGCTATAGAACCTGTTATCCATGAGAATCTTGGGCGCTGTCTTGGTAAAGGATATCTCCCCGTAGACTTCAGCAATGGGCCTCGTCCAATCTTGCTACCGACCAAATCCGTATCTTGTCGTTTCTCCTCATAAACCACTATGTACTACTCGCGCAACTTTTCTTGAACGATAGACTGAAGAAATGAGGGCGGAGTGAGGGTATTAGTTACAAAGTCAGCCTCTAGAGTATATACAGTAATGCCAACCTCTGGAAAATGAAAGTCAGACCTGCTACGTGTGCAGCCAGGTCATCGCTCTAGGTTGGCAACAGCAGGGACACTAGGGAGGAGTTTTAGGTGCCTCCCTTGAAGGACCTGGACCTGCCTCAACCATGTCTTTAGATAATGGTAATAAAGCTCAATAGAAGTTCTCGACTATGAAAGCAACTAGCTTCTGTTTCGAGCCAACGAAATTTTAATGCTTGGAATGTTGTTATCAGTATTCGCTGTGAGCTTTCGCTTTCAACTGTTTATTGCTCGAGAGAGGGGGAAGCGAGGTCATCGTTCAAGAAAAGTTGCGCGAGTAGTACACTGTTTATCCATTGGCTTTCCATCCCCATTCACCTGCTTGAATTGCTACAAGTTCTAATACTCCTTATTGTTCATTACCTTAGCAAAATCGTAAGTGCTGTTAAAATATTAGCATATAAGTTCACCAAGTTATCATCGGGTTCCTATCATCGGAGACTAAGTTCGATTATCATTGTCCGCTTAATAAAATTTATAAGTCCCAATTTTTTGGCATTCACTGTTCACTTCGTATAAAAGAACTTCTGAGTTGTATCTTTTGAATACTAACAACGACAAATCACTATTTCCGAACTCGTGTAAATTTTATACATTCAAGTAAACTGCTTTATATCTAGCATCCCAATCCGATCGCTATCGTGTCGAGAGATCGAAGTATCCTTCTTCCACATGTCAACTTTTTTCATCTTTTACTCTCTTGTTTAAAACAAAATTATGCGATCTATCTCGCGGCGTCATCAACGTAATTATTTTCGACCAACAACGGATGCTACTTATCGTCCGCTTTTGAACCAATGGGCATTGTTTATATGTTGTTTTCCGGTACCATGGCAACCAGCGTCTTTTTGCTACTAAAGTGTTATTTTTAATGAAATTCGCTGAATTTCATATTGGCGACAATCTGGTACGTCACAATAATCTCTAAAACGGTGCTCTCTTTTCATATGTCATGCACATGCATGCACTCTCCTTCAATTCCAACTATTCACTACAGTAAGATTCAAACAAACAACAATACGATCAAATTTAACAGCTTTGTCGTTCTGACCTCAAACAATTATTGAAGTACAGTAAGTATCGTTTCGAGTCTACTATTAACCTAAATAGTAGAGAACTATTAAGTTAGAATAGCATTGTTATGCAGAGTTATTCATGTGATAAAAAACACAAACGCTTGTTTCTCATAATATTTTTAATAAATAATTCCTTTACACTTTCGACTTAAAATCATAATCCCCATACAAAATAGATTTTGTATTTTTTACGCAGTTTCAGTATCACCATAACTTTACTTGCATTTAGAAGACAGGAATCGATGTTGTCTATTAATATAAATATGTAATCTATTAATGTGTATAAAATTAATACTGTACCACATTTCGACAGGTAATTCTCTTCATGAAGCTGGATATTCTACCTGGGCTCCAGGACAACCGAATAATTATTCGTCAGACACCGATCCTGATCAAGATTGTGGGGGAATGGAACGTGACTCTGGGAAACTAAATGACCTGCAATGTAGGGGAAGAATGCCATATTTCTGTGAGCATGGCTTATGAATAAATTATACGAAAAATATACTAAATCTGAACTGAAAGCACAGGAAACGGGAAATATAATATATTTTGCGCTGAATAGCTCTCTCACCAACGTCATACAGGCCGGAGTGAAAAGTCTGGCAACGGCACAATAGTTTCTTAAGGTAATGGATGTTCTGAGACGAATGGAGCTACGAACTGCTGACTACCACTCTTTGCTTACAACAAAGAATTTTACGTGCATCAAAGAATGCTACGTTCAAAGACGCGTAAAATCTACGTGCATCAAATGTTCATAAATGATTAAGAAAAAAGATACTTGAACTGAAAATGTGATAGACTGAAAGATGTGTTGTAAAAATGTGTGTGTCGAGTTGTTACAAGACTTTTGAAATTATGAAAGACAATTTCGTAGGAGTAAATCATGATTTTTAGATATATAACAACTAATACTTTTGTATGAATAATTATAAAGTTGCAGTTGTTACCATATTTGTACAACTATGCTGCTGAATTAATGTGCCTTTTATATTTCATAGGTATAAGTAGAAGTTTTCATTTACATATAATACTAAAGACACTCGAAACTCCACTAAAAATTACAAATAATATTAGTGAAAAAATAAAATGACAAAATGAAGGTCAATCAACAATTGCTTACAATGAATATCTTTATTTACATTCTTTTAAACAATATCTTATATAAACATTGTGTAGTGCTGTCATCGCCAACTGTAGACGAAAAGTGTCTATCCTAAAGCAGTGACGTGAATTCTTCTTCACTAAATGGATGACTTCAAATCCTCCTAAAGGGTAGAAGTGGCGCCAAATAGGCAACCATATTGTTCGGCGAAAGCATCGAATGTCAAATATATTTTTCTCACTAGCAATGGATAGATCACAAAAAGAGGGATTCAATGATGTATTATTTTTTCATGTTTTGATAGTAGTTTGACTAGAAAAATATATTTTCTGTCATGTTGTTTTAAGTTAAACAGATAATATTTCATGTAGCAGTGCTTGCATCTGGCCCCTTTGGGGAAGGTGACCTTCGCTGCTCCAAGACTTACGGGAAAAGGGGTCTGAGGGGTGGCAGTAGGGTTTCAAGCGCAATTTAAGCAATCTGTGGTCTTCGCTAGAGGGACACGGGTACAACTATACATATTAACAACACTAATGATCAGGATGAAAGATTTTCTATTGGTTCGTCAGAAATGAACTTTTCTTCCCCAGGGGTTCGAACTAGCGCCGACGCTTAAAATAACAATTGTTTCAACCCAATATATCCAACTCGTAAGTTGTTCAATTTTCGAAAATACGAAGAGTTCGCCGAAAATAGGACTACCACTACATTTTTTACCGTCTGTTGTTACAAGGAGAACATTGAAAGATAAAAGTTTAAACGTTTTTGAGATAATTATTTTTTAGAAATTGCATAAATTTCAAGCACAAATAACACAAAAACTACCTTTTTTTTCAAAAAACTGTACACCACCTTTTTTAAAGGGCTGATTTTTACTTTCTCGTATACATACGTATATACGGAAGTAATATACATAGTATAAAGAAAGTAGTGTAATGCTGCGGAAAATCGATTTCAAGATTTCAACGGAAATACACGTTTTGGGGTCCCCTGACCCCGAAAAGATTTTTTTTTTTCAAAACGGCCTTCCGTCCGTCCGTCTGTCTATCCGTCTGTCTGTCCGTCCGTCTCTCCATCTGTCCGTCTGTCTGTCTGTGAACACACTTAGCGCATAAACCACACGTACGATCTTTTCCAAATTGAAGAAACCCCTGTCTATCAGGCTCTAGTTTAAGTTTTGAAATTAAAAAACAACATTCTTTTAGAGTAAAATACATTTACAAAGGTGGCATAGATTCGATTTTCACGGTCACACTATTTACCTATTTCGATCGCTCAGCGACGAAATTGACCTCTAGCCGACTTAAATGAAAAAGTGTTATGTTTCCTAACAAACCATTACTCAGGTGTGGTATCAGTCGTGAGCATATCCTTGCATTTCTTGGGTAGATGAAAACGTGGTTGCATGGTAGGCCGACCATGCATCGCGTCCTCCATTTTGCCGAACAACGTGTAATCCGAACGGCCTACGTCCGGCGCAAGAGTAGAATAAATCGCATTGTTGCCAATGTCGGTGTCTTGTGAATTGCACGCGCTTTCGCATTGTCGTATTGAAGAAACACTTCGAAGCCCCTTTTTTCAGGCGGTCGATACTGCGTCGTAGATTTCCTAGGGTAGAAAAAGCCGGGATGTGACGCAACGCAAAACTATGTGGTAAGAACAAATCATGTACAGCTATAAGCATTCGCATTCAACTATCGACGAGTCACAGAATTTCGCGACAATCATATATGTTTTTCTTTGCACAAATAGTCGTAAATTGCTACAACCACAACCCACCCCTGACAATCACAATGGATAGAAATTGCTAATAACACTGCTCAACAAACTTTGATCCTTTTTATGTTATAAGGGAAACAAACTCATCTACTTTTTTGTGCTCATTTCAAATCTTTTTACAGAAACTTATCTTCACCCACCGTTTTTGAGTAATCACATCAAAAACATTTCTCGTGTCTGTACACTATAGTATTATGACCTCTTAGCAGATATTATATTTATTCACCTAAAATGTATGTGAATTGAATTTTCAACTGTACTTCGCTTGAGGAATATCTCTTTTCAGTGTCCAACAATAGACTGCCAACATATTTGGGCCCCATTTACTCTGGCAGCCCCTTTCCATTTCAGCGATGGCCTGGTGGAAACACTCCCCGTGCTCGTCACTCACATCCCATAGGATTTGAGGGAAGAAATCGAGATGAGAGTGCAGAAAGTGTATTTTCAATGACATATTACTTGTCAGTTTCTTGTAGTTCTCAATCATCTCACTGATAAGTTCTCTGTAGTTATCAGACCTAAAGTTCCTTTCTAAAACGTTTGTTACGACTTTTTTGAAAGATTGCCATGCATCTGCTTCGTGAATATTTCAATCGCTTTCAAATAGTGTATCGTTCATCATTTCCCTTGTTTGAAGAACAACAAATATTCCTTCCTTTAGTTTAACATCACTGATCCTTGGGAACTTATATTTCAGAAAAAGAAATGCACTGTCATCACGATCCATAGCTTTCACGAAATTCATCAAGCCTAGTTTAATATGCAGTGGAGGTAATAAGATGTTTTCAGAATATACAAGTGGTTGGTGAAGAACATATTAACGTCCTGGAATTAGTGACTCTCTTTTTCACTGGTTCTTTTTAATATAATGATTACATTTATCTATGCTATTTCACTTACACAAGAAGCAACCAAATTTTGTATATCCAAGCTGTAATCCGAGTAAAATGGCTATAACCTTCAAATTTTTACATATCTGATATATAAAAAAAATTCTCATACTTGATAGCTGATAGTAAGAGTTTCATATTCTCATAAGTTTTCTTTAAACCAACTGCATGAGCTAAAGGGACGGTTGGATATACGTTTCCGTTATGTAGCAACACTACTTTCAAACTTGTTTTCGAGGAGTCTATGAACAAACGCCAATCCTCAGATTTATGTTCAACACCCAGTAACTGGAACAAATTTTGAACATCATTGCAGAAAACTAGGCCCTCCTCTTTAGGAAACAAATGCTCAAATTCCTGTTGGCGTTGGCGGAGAAACCTACTTTGTCCTCACCGTGTAGTAACTTCCATCCCTTCAATCTTGAGGCGAGTAATTCTGCCTTGGTTTTACTTACACCAAGATCCCGAACCAAATTATTTAAATCCTCCTGTGTTACAAAGTGAGGTTCATTTATAGCATCATCTTCCTCAAAATCTGGATCATTCTCTAATTCATCCAGAACATTGGAAACTTCTTCAGTCATTGTTACGTCATCTAATGGAGTTGGTATGGGACGTCCTGGCCCAAGAAGCACCAGTCGAATTGCTAAATCTAATGACGGTTATTTAACAGTGTGTGTGGACTTCTAACGTATTCCAGATATACTTGTCAAACAGAGGTAGGAGTCAGTCAAATGATCCTTAGGTTCGCTCCATATATCATAGGGACTGCAAAGGGCAAATGACGGGATCCTTTCAACCAGCCAATTGACAGTGTTGCACATTTGCCACAACAGATTTCCGGAGCCTATGTCTTGTTCTGGTCTATTTTGTTGTTGAAATAAAAATAGACCTGAGCTCTTGGTTTTACAGGAGTAAACTTTTACCTCTACCAGCTCACCACACATACAACGGAAGTGGTTTTTATCATTAGACATGATTTTTATCACTAGACACTTTCTAGACATGATTCTTGTACACTAAGCACTACTGCACTACACCTTATAATGCAGTGTACGGTATTACACAGTTCTCTCACAATCCAATTGGCAACGGAAGAGAGCACAGAATTAGCTTCATTCTTTTAAGAAACATATTCACCTGGAAACTTCACGTTAAATCGTAGTTTTGTAGGGGAGTGTCACTGTCATTGCTGTAACTCGTGAATTCAAGGTAATAATCAATAAACGTTATTTATTTATTTATTTTTATTTTACGTCAAAAAACAGTTAAAACTGTGTATGACGTGCTATGGGGAGAAGTGAATTCTGTACAGGTTTTCAAAATTCTGTGATCCCTACACTAAGTCATATAGTACTTGAATTTTGAATGAAGGAAAAAAACGCTCCCATGTAATAAAATATATTTTCAAGGATAAATAAGCAATAAATTTCGGGCTCTTATCCATGATGTCCTTGGTCAAGGAATAATACTTCCTGCCGCGACAAAATGGAAACGATAATTTGAATAACTATATTTCCCACTGAATTCTAGAAGTTGTGCACAGATAATAGTTACATTTATGTCCAGAAGAAACACAAGGGGCCATCTCAGCATTTGCTCAATGGATCAGGGAAAATGGACGAAAAACTGATCGATATGGGGGTCATTGATTAATTATATTATATATAAATATATATAATATTTATTAATTATAAATCTATTGTTGACACAACGAAATCAAATTTAAATGTAAAATACTCGGCGGTTCTAATAGGCGTCTTATATACCACAAATGTTAATGTACAGGAAACAAATATTTTCAAAATTTCAAAAAATGGTGGGTGATGGAACCTTTCTCACTTAATGTTTGGAATAAGCAGATGAAAATACATAAGAAACACCATAAATTGTTTATGTAACAAAATCATTGTTGACCAGTGTAATTGATGAATTTCTACTCCACCGAATCGGCAGTCAAACTTTGGTTGACACCTTGTTAATATCAAATTTCTTTGATATTCACAAGGTGTGGAAATAATTATCATGGGAAAGGCAAACGTCACGAAAACAGAATATACACCTACATAATATACATCTATTTATTTATTTATTTATTTATTTATTTATTTATTTTACGTCAAAAAACAGTTAAAAAACTGCGTATGACGGGCTATGGGGAAAAGTGAATTGTGTGCACATTTTCAAAATTCTGTGATCCCTACACTAAATCATATACTACTTAAGTTTTGAATTTTGAAAAAAAAACTCCCATGTAATAAAATCTATTTTCAAGGATAAATAAGCAATAAATTTTGGCTCTTATTACTTCCTGCCGCGACGTGGAAACGATAATTTGAATAATTGTATTTCCCACTGAATTCTAGAAGACGTGCACAGAAAATGAAGTTACATTTATGTCCAGAAGCAAAACAAGGGGCCATCTCAGCATTTGCTCAATGGATCAGGGAAACTGGACGAAAAATCTGATCGAGATGGGGGTCATTGACCCGGAAGCTTATTTTACTGTAGATCATATATTATCATTCCAGCGTTTCCCTGAACACATTTCATTCATCTACTCACTTCACTTACACCTTAAAGATTTCCGTTTCAAACACGAATCCTTGCATAAAAATTTTATGCGTGTTTTCGAAAGCGCCATTTTGCCACGCCCCGCGCCGTGAAGTGCAATATTCGCTACTAATCGCGCACTTTTTCTTGATGCTCCACAGCGGGGCGGGTGGGGAGAGGCGGGTTCTCCCTACGTCACAGCAGAACAGTGCTGTCAACTTTATTGACAGAAAACCCAACGTACTAGCGCGCCTTGGACTATACAACAATGAGAAACAAAGCAAGATTTTTAAATTCTGAAGAATAATTAATAATTATAGAAACTCCTGTGTAACAAGAAGGAGCACTGTACACACATGTAGTTAGAAAGCCAGAGCGAAAATTGAAAACCCCGCATTGTCAAAGACGAAGGTGGGCAGCACTGCAAAGTGAACCGTGACGTTCCGAGTGAAGCTCATATTTTCTACCAGGTCGTGCTGTGCCGGGCTGGACCAGAACTAGGGAGCTGGAGGATGAAGAAAACGCACACATAGTAAACAATACGGCATAAAACAATTGTTCCCAAGTGCGATCCACGGCGGGGTGTCAGGACGAATGAAGGCTTTGTTAAAAGGAAATAGTATGTCCCGTAGTTTTCCTAAAAGTTATTTTTGTTTCAAAATTTGAAAATCTATTTTCGTTCCCTAAATAGAGGTCATGTACGTGTATTGTATTATGCAGTGTTATTTTTCTATTAAATTTAATATTTTTGAATTAAAATGAGAGTTTGTAATGCATTTACTTTTTACTTTCTCGCTTTACTCCATACTTACCTAGTAAAGGGAAATTATTGTAATGATGTGGCAAAAATCGGTGATTTCCCAACAGAAGGGTTTTTTTTGGGGAGTGGATAGCGAAAAAATCTTATTCCCGTATATTTCTTCTATCACGTTGTATAGTACAAATCAACGTTTTTTGGGGGTGCTTAATAGCGAAAAATTGGCTGACAACAAAACGTCTGTCTGCCGGTCCGTCTGCCTTTCCGTCTGCTTGTGGTCTAAATCGTCAACATTTTATCAAAAATGGCTCCAATTTTTTTTAACTTCTTCCTTATATAGCGAAACGGACGCTTAATATTGACGTTTGTGTCATTTTCGTGAAACTCTCAGAATTTTTAGTAATTACAAACTTCCAAATCTTTCTCAACGACTTCCTACTACTAGTACAATATTGAAGATAGTGTTTGGTCCCACATGCAAACAGAATATTATATAAAACCTATTTCTACATTTTATTTCATGTGCTGTACAAGGACAAAACCCAGCCATGGTTTTGTACTTATGTAATTCTTTTACAGCTAAGAGCGACTTCAACGATCACACTTCCAAAAATTTTTCTGTCACCACGCATAGGCTGCCCACTTCCGCAGGTTCAATATTCTCAAATTCCGTGATTTTCAAGTAAGGTCATGTACAATTTGTTTCGAAGAAAGTAGTTCTTGCTTAATTTTATATGAAATATACGTTATCTTTAAACAGTTATTTCCTCAAAATTGGCTCCAAACATTTTTTTACTCAGATACTTTCCTCGGATACAGCATTAGATGGCGCAGGTCCCATTTTGGGCGAAAGTTTTGTATTTTATAAAATTGTAAAACCAATAACATCGTAAAAGTTCAATATTAATTATAGAGATTTTTTAATGAAATGAATTCCAAAAAATATATATTTAAATAAGGTTATGTACAATTTCTTTGAAAAACATTTCATTTGTGCGTAATTTTTGCTTAAAGGCAATTTAAAATGCTTTTCTCTAAGACAGCTTCACATATTTTCTTCATTGTTTCCTTGGATAGAGAAAAGGACACATAAAATGGCGTAGGTTCCATTTTTTCAACGCTGAAAGTTTCTAAAATTCCGAAAGTTACAAAAAAGCCAGAAAGTATGCGCTTCTGTGGCTCCACTTCTTTGCATTTAACTCGTGCGGTGAGGAAAACCCGATTATATGACAAGAGTTGGATATAAGTACTTCGAATCATTTGGTCCGATTAACACAATACGTATTATGATTTTTTCATTTCCGCAAGCAATTCTTGCACATCTAAGTATGAAATATTAATAAATGCCTATTCTGTGTCGTTTAAACTGCCATGTAAACTGTCGACACATTTTTTTTCTTTATTCGTCCGCTTTTCACTCATTGTTCGAGTTTTCAGTTCTTTCCTTGTTCTGCACTGATCTCCTCATTGTAATACAAGCTCATAAACGTACGAGAGGCAGTGATGCTTTTAATCACATAATTATTGTTTGAGAGTCACATGTCTCACCATAATAATGACAAATTGTGCAAAATGTTCTCGCGGACACTTACAAAATTTTGTTCGTTACATTTCAAGATAGCGCGTGCATTTATATTCATAAATCTAAAGAAAAAGACATTGGTCACCTCCTGGTCATTCTCACTAAGGATTTCATAATTTTGTGGCATTATGCTATGTACTATTTTTCTCATTGTTCCCACCAAGACCACCCCACACCAAGTTCTAACAGTCGTTTGCTAAATGATAGCTTGTGTGACAGTTCTCTATTGCTACATTCCTGTTTGTGTTTTGTCACTGCGTAACTAATCTCACTACACTGTCTTCTGGTGAATTCAACACTCGGCGTGGGCTCTCTCCTTCTGTTTTCCACAGTATACTATATGTATGACATAATATTATGGGGAAGCTCATCCTTTAGTGCCCAGAAATTTAGATTGCAAAAGAAAATTATTCGAATAATAAAATATCCCATCCACGTGATCCGTGAGAGCCTCTTTTCATTGAGCTTGGAATCTTACCATTGCCTTGCCTATTTATTTACGAGTCTGTAGTATTTGTCAAAACTGACTTACTTAACGGTGGGAACTTATTTGCATGTAATACTGATATTTATAGTTACAACACTCGACGTAGAAATCATGTTCATCAAGTGTCAGTATCAACAGCTCACCACAAGAAATCCACATACAATACATGTACGTTACTTTACAACGCACTGCCAGATGAAATTAAACAATTAAAATTGGTACATAAATTTGAGTTAAATGTAAAATCTTTTCTGCTGCAAAACTGTTTCTATACAGTTAGAGACTATACTGATCGTCAAAAAGAAAAATAATGTTTACTTTAACAAAAAAAAGATATAGTATAATGAATTAGTTTACATTTGCATTGTATAATTTAAAAAAAGACTCAATATGCCTGTAACAAATAATGTACTTCCGGATCAATGACCCCCATCTCGATCGGGTTTTTGTCCAGTTTCCCTGATTCATTGAGCAAATGCTGAGATGGCTCCTTGATTTGCTTCTGGACGTAAATGTAGCTTCACTATGCACACGTTTTGTTGAGCTTTCCTTTTGCTTGTAGTGATAGTAGAGCTTAAGATGAGTTTCTACTTGTTAGCAATAGAGAAAAAGCAAATCTGTTCGTTCATTTACCGTTACAAATAAGTTTTCTATAATTCGGCAACGAAAATATCTAGTTTTTGAAATGTTAATCCCTCGCTTTTTAAAATTTATTATTATTATTATTATTATTATTATTATTATTATTATTATTATTATTATTATTATTATTATTATTATTATTATTATTACTATTATTTTTTCATCTTTCAATTATTAATAGTTAAATTGTTGGGAAGGTATTCTGAAACTCAAGAAAGCATGCGCAGATGATTTTCTCCCCCATACGTCACATACAGTTCTTGACTAAATAAATAAATTAAATAAATACATCTACGTCGCCAGGGTAGAACGTGTTAGCGCAACGTAAGGCGTAAATCTTGAGTCCTTACTGCACAGAACCGCATCTTGCTCTGCACGATCTGTTACGTCAGACATCCGATAGCGGGAGTAATCGCCCGGCCTGGGTGTCAAGAGGCGCTGCTGCCTCCTGGCTTGGGCGCATGCGCGCGGCGCCGGGAGCAACGGCCGGGGCGGACGCCATCGGACGCCATGATATCGATCGATTTTTTTCGTGTTTCCGGGCGCGTCAACGGCTATTGTCATTAGTCCCGTAAGTGTAGTACAAGTGTGTTTGTTTTTTCATGGGAGCTGACGGTAATCTTCTCCCGCTCGTGAGATCCGGCGCGGACCACGTCATCTTGCGGAACTTTCCCTCATCAGGTATCTCTTGCTTGCAGAGCACCGCCCCAGACAGGATAAGCTTGAATGATTAAAGGATGGTTCAGTCCTCGTGGTTAATATCCCGGGAAACGGAAACTAGGGAAAACAGCACTGGATAGTATGAGCGGAGTCTAGATCGCAGAGGATAAACTATCCGGGATCACTCTTTGAGGATGGGAAGACTGTTCCCGAAACACGTGTTTGGCTAAATGTGATATTAAAATTATATAGCCTACTATAGTGGTAGATACCTCACTGATCCCGAATATTTTATCATGGATTACCACAAAATCTCCGCTGCCACCACAGAATTTAAATAAATAAGTCAATAAACAAAAAAGATTAAGTTAATCCGTAACTTAAGATAGTAAACTGTTAAGTAAATAACTCATAAGTCATAGTCAACTGTTAAAGAATAAGTAAATACATAAGTTAATAAAATGAAACTCTCAAATTATAAAGCACATTAGGGGGCAAAGGGGAGTGAGTGTCCGAAAAGTAAGTGCAGATGCGATGGTGTGGACAATCTTCTGTGGCGCTGTTTGATTTCAGGTGCTGAGAAGGCCAAACACTGGAAGGAGGATGCGTGACGTCCGCGCCAAGAAATAAATTGTTTAAAAACGTCAGATAGATAAGCATGTACTTGACTTCTGACAGCAGGTTTCTCCCCTTCAGGTGTTCTTTCCTCAGTCATACCTTCTGATCTCTTTTCCACGAATTTGATGCGATGGAGAGACCATTCAGGGTGAATACCAGAATTCGAAAGGTTAGAACGCGATAGGATGTAAATTTAGTAATGACGTAAAGGCCTTCGGCCTAGCCACATAGTATCAAGTTGTTTAATTTGTATGTGTAATAATTATCTATGAAATAAATAATATCCCGGCCCCTTATCCCATATGTAATGTACAGACTGAATTTGTCAGAATTGGATAATCTGGTCGTTTGGTTTTGTAAATAATTAACGTTAAACTTTGGACTATGCGCCTGTATTTGGGTAACCCGGGCTACGACAATTGAGCGAGTATCTTTACGTCGCGTTAGGACTCACGTTCGGACACATTAAAGGACGCCCACGGGTCCCTTTGCTCGAAAATATACCCGCGCCGAGGGTGGGTGTCACAGGAAGCCTAGATTGAAAAACGGATGTGGAACCGCCTCCGATGGCCACCTCCCAATAAATTATTTCATGCTCTAAAAAAAGCAAAATGCACTACCTAGTACCGTTTTGACATTTAGTATAATCGTATTTAGCATCCCTTCCAACACAGAAATGTAACTACTCGAAACTTACACCGGGAGCGGTAGCTCAGTGCATCAACTGATGTCACTGGAGCGCCTCTGACTAGGAGGTCCTAGGTTCGAGTCCTGACGGTGGCAGGATTTTCGATACTAGCCTTTTAGCTAGGTCGAATTCAGTCGCTGTCTGGAGGTGAATTCTAGCGGCCGGCTGCTCTGATCGGTAGTTTTCCGCTATTTCTCCGATCAACACCAGGCGAATGCCGGAGCAGTACCCTACTAAACGGGCCACGGACCGCGCGCGATCTGTCCTTCCTCTTCCTTGTCCTATCCTCTCCCCTTACACACACATTTACACTAACATGCACTACACTACCACATAGGAGACCGGTCGGGAGCTAAGAGCTTCTCTCGGCTGGGGCGGTGCCCCGCTGGTGGGAGAGTCCTGGTTAGGGGGAAACCCCACTAGCCGACGGTAGGTCGGCGCCGGATCTCGCCATCCAGCGGGGGAAGATCATCGCCATCTTTCGAGAGGAAAACATGCACTAAACTAACGGAACTAATGACCAAAGCAGTTGACGCGCCCGGAAAGACGAAAAAATCAATCAATCACTTATAGGATGGAAAACGGAATGATTTACATAATATTCTCAAAATATAAAATCTCTATAAAATGAAAAAGCTTAAACTATTGTCGGCACGGATTATTGTTATTTATATTTTGATTGTATTTGGTTAATTAATAAGAATTAAAAAATTAACATTATCTGCGTCGTTTAGCAATGAACACTTATAGCAAACGGTTTAATTTATTCTATCACTAAAAATGTGCCCTTGAAATTTTCTAGAGTACGATTAGGAAACTTATGTAGAGAGTTCGTAAACAGATCTTTTTTAATTATCATCTACTTTAATGGACAATTTGCTTTAACTGATTATAACAATGTAAGAATGCAAATCACTAATGAGAGTGGTTGCAATTTGCATCTATCTCTCAAATTTACCCTCTAACCTTTCTGGTATATCGCACAAGTTGACCTTAGGCTGACGTTGAAGAGATGAAAAAACAGGGGCACCTTCAGGAAGATATAAAAAGAGAAACCGAACGGTAAGGGTAGTGACGAGGCACCATGTCTTCTCTTCTCACGCGAGTAGCTGATGGGAACGTCGCCATCTTGAGTGTTTTATTTGCCATGACCTATCTTTACTCAACGAAAGGCCAAACTTCAAGTTTTTTCTCCTTTCATATAACCAGTCGACGGAACACCACAGGTCACTGTCTCGTCAAGGTATGAGGATGATATTAAGAAAATCAATAGGTTATTTATCATAAACTTTTGATCCATTTCCGCAGATTCGTTAATGTCGGTGAATCTGTCGAACGTGTATGTGAACCAAAAGAATAAATATTAAACCTGTAAGAGGTTGTTGGTTTTAGCAATTTTTGCTGTTTTTGAATGAAAACATGACGTTTTATTTCTACTTTTTAGGCTATATTCAACATTCCAGAACCTGCTCATCCAATGTCAAACAACTTACAAGAAGAACCAGAAACCTGCTTTGATGTTCAACAAAATATAAACACAGTGGAAAACCGAACAATTATACAACTTATTTCAACCTTTATTAGTAAGGCCAATTTTTCTTCTCTGGATATAATTCAAACTATGTTTTGTACTCCTGCAATTTAAGATAAAATAAGGACTTATGTCTCCTATTTTTAATACAAAATACCTTGTCTAAAGTTTTTTGTATGAATGAACAAACGTGATGGAATAGACCCCATCGCGAGATCGTGGATAACGACAAGCCGAATACGCAAATGAAATAACGTTTTATAACATACAGAAACTCACAAATATTGAGACAAAATATTAAATCATGCTCTACTACCTTAAGAATGAAAAATAAATATCGTAAAGGTGTATGATCCACCATGTTTGCCAACTTGTGCATTTAATATACTTCTATGGCTAATTCTTGTTAAATGGGTAATGGGTTTTGGGATATCTGAAGTGCAAGGTATAATGAACTTTATTAAATTGAATGTTGTCTATTGGAATTAAAGATTAATTTTCTTACTTAGTATAAAGTATTTGTGGTTGTGTATTGAAAGGATGTGTATAATGGTCAGTTAATTATTCTTCCGTTGTTTTTTTAGTATTGTTATATGTTTTTTTCTGTTATTTAAGAGTCAATGGCATTGTCCTCATGATTTCTTTTGCTTGCAATAATAGTCTAATTATATCCTTTGTCTGTAGTTACGACGTTTTTTGTAATCTTCATAGATACACGAGCTCACCAACAACTCCTTAAACGATATTTTTTTGATCGGTTTGATCGGACAATTGGGTCGCACTTTTTTTTTCAAAATAAAATCATATTTTTTAATTATATTTTATTGTAGAAAGATCATAATTAAATGGATTGAGTATATAGTTGTTCCTATTTGCAGGTAATGAAGGTAATTTTAGTTCAATTAAAAATATAAATATTCTCAATATTTTTCATTTATTACGTTTAAATGCAAATTTTACTTGAATATAACAGTCTGTCATATCCTATAATAAGGGGGAGGGGCATTTTAAATATATTTGTATTTTTTTAAATAGTTGTAGTTTTGATAGGGTTAAAATAAGAACCAATGTGTTTTGAAAAGTTATACCAATACATGTTGTCTATTTGCCTGAGCTTACATTTTGAAGGATTTAATGTATTAAATATGTAAGAAACATACCGCTAAGAGTTATATAACTACTATTAATAGCTTAACGGGCAAATACATGAACTGCCAGTATTATATTTTAAAACCATCAATAGCTTTGTAAAAAATAAATGGTGTGGGTACACATTAGGGTTGCCAACCATCCTTTATTTAAGAGGATAGGCCTTCATGTACGTAAGTTTTCCTCTCGTCCACCTTTGTATTTTAAATTTCATCCTTTTAGTCCTTTTTTTAACTTTTGCAGTTCGTTAATTTATCACGTGACTCACATCTGCTACGTTGTATCGTTTATTGTTTAATTTAGAATAGAAAACATCCTTTTTCTGAACGCTGACACACGCATACACGACAGTGTTTCCGTCTAGCGACTAAAATAAAAAAGAATCGCAAATGGAGAGAGGAAAGAAATAGAGCTGATGTTAGTCTAAATTAAATAATTATAAAAATAAATCTGTTGGTGCGTTTTTCTTTCTTTCTTTCTTTGTTTCTTTCTTTCTTTCTTTGCCCCCCTCCCCAGGTGAAAGGGAGGACCCCCCGTCCTCCCTTTCACATGAACCTTCTAGTACACATTGCACCCACTCAGCAAACGGAGTGATGATGAGCTCTGCCAGCAGTTGCTGACACGCAACCTCCACCGGGGTACGAGCTGGTGCCTGGGCTGGGCTGGTACCGCCTGAGCCTGGTTCCGCTGCCGTGGGAACAGGCGCGCCAGGCGTGCGAAGCGGAGGGCGCCCACCTCGCCGTCCTCAACTCGCAGGAGGAGGCCAACGCCCTCACCGCCATCTTCGCCAAGGCACCGGACTCCATTCCCGGAGCTTCCTGGAGCCACGACGCTTTCCTAGGATTTTCAGACGGAAAAGATGGTCTTTATCGCACCATTTTCGGTAAGATGGCAAAAGAGGTCAAACACTTATGTACTGTACTGAGGTAGCGTTAGGGAGGTTTAGAGTTTACGTGACGAAAATATTTGTCCGCTCATTTCCTCAGTTAGCGCCAAAGAATATGGGAACTCCGGGCTCTCATTGTCTATCGTTATTGATTGATTATTTCGTAATTCCTGGGGCGTCAAACGATGCGATCTCTAGTCCCGTTAGTGTAACGCAAGTTTTACGTCAAGGGAGGTGGCGGTGTCTTCGTACCTCCCGGTGGTAAGACCTGATTTCAACGTTGGCTTTGCGAGAATCGACCAGCTAGGTGTCGTCCCAGCCAGGACAGGCTCTAAGCCTCGATGTCGTTCGTAAAGCACTGTAATCTACGGGGTGCGCGGTTATCTAAGAGGTTATTTCTCGTTACTGCTGGTAACGAGAAAGTCGTAGCTGAAATCAGTCTTTAGGTCTCTAAAGCGCAATGTTGCGAAATACGTCTTGCCTCCGGGAGTTCAAATCACTTCCGATTGTTTTCCTTTCAAATACGGATCTCTGCCTCTTCCAACTGCTGCCGTTCCATGTCTCCCGTTATCTGGCCTTGATATCCTGTCATTATGATGAAACTCTTTCTGTCACTTTTTGAAACTTGAAAGTTTATTTTTTTATTTATTTTACGTCAAAAACAGTTAATAACTGTGTGTTACTTACTATGGGCAGATATAAAGAAACTCACTATTGAATCTGTATCCTCTACAATTTTAAAAATCTGTGATAAAAATCGATGGCGTAAAAATCATTAAATGAAGAAGCGTGAGCACAGGGGAAGGATAAGCGCTGTGTCTCTTCTGTGAATTTTGAAAAGAGTCCCGTAGTTGTACGTAATAACATTCTATTTCCCTTGAAATCCCTGAGTTCCCTCTTTTTAATCTGAGGATCTGTGAAATGTACGGGAAGAGTATCTCCAAGCAATTTGGAAATCATTTAAATGTTTTAATACTATTGAATTTATTAATTATATCGTTAAAGTTACATTTTTTCTTGAAGTATGATTTATTCATTTACAAGTAAGATAGGTTTTGTGTAAATGAAGTTTCATGAAAGAAGAGGCCAGAAGTATAGTCGATTATTTAGACTGCGCAAGCCTAAGATGAAGGGATGTAAGTTGGAATTCTATTTTTTTAGTTTAATTTTCGATTGTACATCGTCAGAAATAACTCTAATGTAATATAAATTAAATCTACCTCATGTTACAATTTTTTTTAAATTGCAAACGTTGAAGTATAAGGTGATATTTAAAATGCAAAAAAATACTCTAATTATATCATAGTAAATAGGAACTTATAATTTATTAAATAATACAGTTTACATGAAATATTTACAGTGTAATTGATAAGAATTCAATACTTATTTGAGTATCTGTTATGTATCGAAAACATATTGAATATTGTTTTTTACAGGACAAACTATAAACGAGGCTGGATATGCCTTGTGGCACGTAGGGCAGCCAGACCGACCCGACGAGCACTGCGGGGGAATATCTAAGAAAGATGGAAAATTGGCGGACTTACCTTGCGGGGCATATTTGGCTTATTTCTGTGAGAAAAAACTGTAGGATATAAATGAGAATGTGCAAATATCGTGTAAAAATTGTACTTTTTTAACAATTTGTAAGTAACGATAAAGAATAAATATAATTTGACAGTTTCTTTGTTTAATTCATGATAAAACTTAACTAAGGTAACGGGGGTTAACATTGCCACATCTTGTTTCTTTTAAAGTTCTATTTTGTTGCATCAATCTTCACAAAAATGTTTTAGACAATTTAATTCTTCATAATAGTATAATGTTTCTTCAAAATATTGAAGTCACAGCTTCCATAATTTGAAAGTTGTTATTATTTCTTTCAAAGCAAGCAAAGTGGAAATGTTACCCTGCAGAGATCAAACATTGCAACCTCCATTTATTTCAAAGTCTCTGGCAATGTTTATATGTATGAGAGTTGATAGGAAACAGAAATACCTAAATAGACATCAGAACCAACTTTATGATTATTAGTCTTTGGTTTTAAACTGTTTTAATACAATAAATAGAGATAAATACAGCTTTGAGAACTTAGTCTAAAATAAGTTTTATTAATATGTTTTGCATTATGATAAAATGTAATATGGAAAAAGTGTTCTTTCCTTTTTATATTTGATTTGGGAAGCTCAGCAACTATATCATATTTTGGCATACCACACTCATCCATGCCATTTAAAGTGAACATGATAATTCTGTACAGTTTAATAGCTTTCTCCTATTTACTTTTCCACAGTTTACATTTTCCATTGCTCGGTGCATTTTAACATCATCTGAGGTTTGTAAACCTTAGATATTGGAATTTTTATTAATCTATAAGGCATTCTCTAAAAACAAGATAAAGTAAATTAATAATGTCATTCTCAAAGTTACATTGCAAGTATGGTGACAACAAAAAAATAATTTGGTATTATATGTAATTAATAAATGTTTACAATTTATGTCATATACTTTAAAAATTATATATAAACTCACAAACGTCAACTGTTTGAATGTTACAATATCTTCTCAAAGGATATAAATATGAGACTTGAAGGGAGACAGTGATGATCAAGAGGTCAATGGAGACAATAGTGCATACAAAATAGCGACTGATCGCTATAATCAAGAACAAGATGCCATTCATTACATACAAGTTTTAATGAACTTGATGAATCATCATTTTCTGATATAAAGTAACCAAAATTACAATGATAAATTACCAAGTCGCTTCTCTTTTGTAGCTAGACGGAGTAAATGATTTAACTCACCTTCACCCCGAAATGAGGGACATCCAGTGAAGATCTCCTCAGACAAGGTTAGGGAAAGAAAGAAATATCATCCTAGTTTTATTTTCTCCATTGCACATCAACATTCTTATAACAGTTAGACTTACAATTTTTAATTTAAAGGTTACTTAAATCCCATTAAATGGCCCATGAAAGTTTCGACTCTCTACACCGAATTTCCTAGAACGTAGTCTCCCCACTTCTTAGGATGCTTAGAAAACTCTAGAAATTATAACAATGTATTTACGTCGTTGCTCTAAAACACAATAAAGTATTCTCCATCCCGCAGAAAATTTTGGTGAGGTTTTGAAAAACGCTCAACATTTTGTAATCATTAAACAACAATGATTACAAAATGTAGATTATACACTCAGCCTCTAGAAGAAGCGTCTTCGATTATTAAAAATTGAGATATTTACAAAAACATCGGTTAGCGAAATGGTTATCTCAAGACATTCACGCGTAATTCTTTGTATTATTATTATGTATGTTGTACATTATAGAGGAAAATATAAGGGGGTTGATGAACCACCCCACAATTCTTTCAAAGAAGATCAAAGTAAAAAAAGAGTTGGAAATCCCTATATTAAATGTTATACAGAAATAGAAAAGAAAATAGAATTTTTAAAAATTATACCAAAAATACTTAGATATCTGACTAAGCAATTATTTTTAAGAATAATTAAATATCTGACTAAGCAATTATTTTACGTGGAGAATTTGTTTGTTAAATACTAGATGACTAACTGAATACTAAAATAAGTTGATTTATTTCAATATATTTTACATATCTCGACAAGGTAATTTATAATTTGATATGAAATTTTAAGCTTAGAAATCGGTTCTATATTTTAGTTTTGAGATTTTCTGTTTTCTCCTCTTTGCAGCGTCTTTCTTTTCACTGGAAACAAAGAGCGGCGCATTTTGTCCAATTTTGAAAACTGGAAGCTCTAATGAGTGAATCAATTACGCTATATAATTCGGGGCATAGTTCTCTATATGCATAAAAAATTTAAAGACTAGTTGTGGAACCTTTTCCTACAAACTTCTTGAAAACTGACATTATTTTATTCCTCTCCCCCTCTCCCTCTCTCCCTCTCTCCCTCTCCCTCTTTGCCCTTTCAGTCATTGTCATTTCTTTTTTTCTTTCCCTTTCATTTCCCTCTATGGGCCGGTTTCACCAAACGAAGAGTAAGAGTTTACTCTGGAGTAAATCACGTTTACACGAGAGTATCTTCTGGGAGCGTTTCACCAACACTTTACTCGAGTGTAAATCGCATACACGAGAGTAAATTCGAGAGTAACTTTACACGGCGAAGATCCGTCGAGTAAAATGCGGAGTAAGCTTAGTTTTCAACGTGCGTGTACCTGCGACGTGTTGTTATGGCTCGACGATTGCGAATGATGGTATTTGAAGATGATTCCGGCGATGATTCGGAATATTATCCTGTAATGCGAAGACAAAGATAGGTGTAGGAGAGAATGGATTGGTTTCCCAATTATGACGATCGAGATTTTGTGACGAGGTTATGTTTGACCAAATTATCAGCTCTTCTATTTTGAAGAATTGAAGCGAAATAATTTGTATACTAAAAAATAAATATAAAAAATATATTCAAGTAGTAGAATTATTTCATAAACTATTATTTCTGAATTGTAGGTACCCATTTACAGGCAATCAGTCCAGAATCAAAATCAAAATAGGATATTCTATTAAAAATCATTTAAATCGTTAAAGTACGTATTTTATTTGTGAAGTAAAACTCATCGGGTACATTATGAACAGTGGAGGACTTAGTAAATTTATTTTTCACCGATGTGGATTCGAAATAAAGAAATATGACAAGAAAAGGAAAAATAAGAACAATAAGTACTTATTTATTTAATCAAAAACAGTAATAAACGGTAATAATAATAATAATAATAATAATAATAATAATAATAATAATAATAATAATAATAAGAGAACGTATGGGGGAGATCATCTGCGTACGTTTTCTTGAGTTCCAGAATCCCTTCCCAACGTTTTAACTATAACTAATAGTTGAAAGATGAATAAAAGTTAAAAAATAAAACAAACAAATATTTCTTTTAAAAGCGCGAGGTTAACAACATTTGAAAAACTAGACATTTTCGTCCTAGTTGGTAATAATATACATTCGAAAACCTAGACTAAGTAATATTAAGAAATAAAGATACAAAAACTAAGAAATAAGCTACGCTATCTCAAATAATCACACAAAACTAAGAGCAAGACGACGCAAAAAACTTCCAAATCTGAAATGTAAGGAAATAACCAGAGGTTCCCGTTGGTCCGCAATGGTTCACAGTGTTACTCTCGTTCACGGCCTCTTGAATCACTCTTTACTGTGTATGAAAAATTGCGTGTTCAGCAGGTACGCGGAGTAAATTGGGGAGTATGTACTCTAGAGTAACATAACCCTCCAGAAGCGTGGTGAAACGCTTATATTTTACTCGAGAGTAACTATCGTGGAGTAATGCTTACTCTCGAGTAACTACTCTTCACTTTACTCGGCTGTTGGTGAAACCGGCCCAAGTCATGTCTTTTATCATACTCAGTAGGTAGCTTTTGTATATGTCAAATTTTGCAACTATGACAAAACTACTACTGACATTTTTTTAATAACGATAACAAACACGCACATCTCACTCTTATTTAGTTTTTGGCTGCTTTTGGACTATACTTGTAATAAAGATAATAATCAATTACAGAATACCTACAATAAATTACGCAATTTAAACGACGATTTTCAACTTTTTAAAACCAGTTACTAAATACGGTGGATGAAAAAGTAGTACACGTATTTAAATCAGACACAACCGCGAGAACAAAGTAATCAGAAGTTAAAATTTAGAACTTATAACCAAATACGAAACTCAGGCTATGGGAAATATAAATAAATATGTGTTTACGAAAAATATTCTATAAAGGAGAAGCTACTCTAAGCTCATTCTCCATCGAGACCGATATATAACAAAGATGCTAGTTACGTTGACACACATTTGGGATCTGGGTGCTAAGTATATACTGAGTATATGAAAAAAACACCTCAAATTGAATTCAAAAGAATGCCACGGATTATCGACCCACACTTCAAACTCGAATGTAAATTCAAGTTTACAATCATGTATAAAAATTATAATTGATATATTCTGATAAGACGACATTAAGAAATTAAAAGTTATCAGCGGAGCTCTTTCGAATTTTATCATACGAAAATAAGACTGAAAAGAAAATGATTTCCTCTGCGTAAAAAAAGACACAGAGTTAAAGGTTATCTGTGGATACTGATTAATTTGTATATAAGAAGGGTTATGACGAATGCAGCTATGACGTTAAGATGGACTTACAATCAATATTGACATTCCTTACGTTGGTATGCCTGCCCAGCACGCTAATGAACGAGTGTGGCAACTCTGACAATTCAGCAGATGCTTTCTTCTTGACGGTGGTCAGTCGTCGCAATTCTACAGGTCATCGGCGGATCACGGTACGCCTTGCTACACACAGCATATATAATTCTCTGTGTTTTATTTTATCTTATTACTGCCGCAATTTCTCTTTTTTTGTTTTATGCTAACAATAAATTACTGAAATATCATTAAATAAGTTTTAAATGTTATATATTTTACATGTAATTTTTAATTTAACTAGGAAAATGTGCCTCTGTTGCAGACATTTTGAGAAGAAATAAACATAACACATAATATAATCATAGCATAACACATAGCAAAACACAATAATAGTGGGTGGAGGCTCAATTTTCAGATTGACCGACTACCCGAGATTTCAAATAAGCCCAGGCCCTTTGCTGTTTATACATTAGAAAGACTTCCACATATTGTCACAAAACTATGAATATATTTTCCTTTATAATGATTCTTTTGAATGTACTGTTTCAAAAGTAAATCTTCGTGTAAATGGTGAAATTTACAGACACTTACGATCGACCTTACAATGAACTTGCTGATAAAAGTATATTAATACTATTTAATAATTTAAGATAGCTGTCTTTCCGACCAAAAAATCTAGAATTTTGTGTTTCTTCTTGTACATTTGATTTGTTTATATGGGACAATAATTTTAAAAAAGTTTCCGTTTATAAATTATTGGCCCAAATACAGATTTGTACTTTAAACAGCATAACTCTTCAACAAATTGATACTTTTTGATATTTTTTAAATTAATCACAACTGTCTATTCTAGTGAATGAACCAGAATGGTAAAGGTACTATGAAAACTAAAGAGACTGGATTTGAATATTTGAGAAAAAATAATTGTTTATAAATTTATTCTAGACATTTTAGTTCACATAACTAAAATTTTCAGTTACACACTAATAATTCCAGTTCATTCATTACAACAAATCATGGGTGACATTATGTAAAAATAATTATAGTGTTATCTTTCATAGTTTATGACTTATGATGTTTGACATGAATCAAAGTGCTGAAAATTCCCAATTCGGGAAAATGCATTTGAAGTGCACTCACTAATAGCTTGACAGATGACAATACTTTTTTTCTCAAAAACCATAAAACATAGAAATAAATAATTTAAAACATTTAAAAGACATTAAAACATATAGTACGACACAATAAAATTGAAAATATGAAATTTCACGATTTGACTACGTATGTCAAAAAATAACTCATATAACATTTTTCAGGCAAAGGTCGATCTTCCAGAAGGGCCTCGCTCGTACTGCAGGAACACTAAGGGAACGGCCCTGGATGTGGAGCAGAAGGCATACGTTCAGAATGGACACAGAAGAATGCAACTTCAAGCTTCTTTCGTAGGTAATAATGAGTAGAAAATAAGGAAAAAAATAATAAGGAAGAAAATAAGGAAAATAAGAAAATGTAAAAGAGAGAGAGAGACAGAGAAAGAGAGAGAGAGAGAGAGAGAGAGAGAGAGAGAGAGCGAGTCGTGAGTTCCACTATTGAATGTTAAATAGTACTCTGGTAGCAGAAATTCCAAAAGAAAGTAGAAAGATGAAATCAATGAATTCTGAAAAAGCACAGAAAATAGGACCAGTGGTGCAAAATTACGTGAGGTGTACTCAAACTTTCGAAAATTTGGACATCACATTTTTACTCTAGCTTTCGAATCTCCAGTACCGCCTCCGAGTTATGAGCTCGTGCCTGGGCTGGGGTGGTCCCGCGGGTGTCTGCCGCCGCGGCGGCAGCGAAAAGCAGCAGACGCGGCTTTTCCAAGGTAAGCAGCGCGCCGTTTACCTTGGAAAAGGCGCGTCTGGCGTGCGAGGCAGAGGGCGCGCACCTCTTTTAATCCATTTCCTAAGGATGGCTTTATTCTTTTAACTGTTCTCGATGATGAGAGGAGACCGCCACGTGGGTATGAGCGGGTGCCTGGGCTGGGCTGGTACCGCATGCACCTGACGCCGCTCACCTGGGAGGAGGCGAGCCTGGCGTGCGAGGCACAGGGCGCGCACCTCTATTAATGTCTTTTCTAAAAGAGTAATTTATTCTTTTAATAGTTCTCGATGATGAGAGGAGACCGCCACCTGGGTATGAGCGGGTGCCTGGGCTGGGCTGGTACCGCCTGCACCTGACGCCGCTCACCTGGGAG